>JAKTUA010000020.1:0-117346 GCA_030556435.1 Teunomyces pallodes
GTGATCGGTTATATCCATAGTTTTTGGGTTTGGGCAATTTGGTCGGAAGCTACATTCTCTTCTTCTTTGTTCAGCACCAATGACACACAAGATCGTGATAGTGGGAGGTCCTGCTGGTACTGGAAAGACTACGATTGGTGAATTATTGGCCAAATACTACGGTTGTCCGTTTATAGAAGGCGACCTGCTTCATCCGCAGGCCAATATCGAGAAGATGTCGCGGGGATTACCGTTGACAGACGATGATCGGTGGGGTTGGTTGACGACATTGAGTCGTGAGGCGGTTAAAGCCACCGAGGATGCTCAGAACGGGTCTGGAACTGCGGTTGTGTCGTGCTCAATGTTGAAGAAGGTCTACCGTGACTATATCAAGGAGCAGGCCCAGCAGGAACTTGCCCCACAGATTGAGTTTCGGTTTGTGTTTTTGTACACAACCTTCGACGAGTTGATGAAGCGCGTTTCCAGCCGCCAAGGTCATTTTATGAAGTCTGATATGGTGAAGTCCCAGTACGAAATCATGGAGATTCCTTCTGGAACCGAGTTGGTGGCTACCGGTGGCGAGGCACTCGCCGTTGATACAACCGAGAAGACTCCAGAAACGATATATACGGAAATTGTCGGCAACTTGACATAGAAATAAGGTTCATTTTTTGCTGGTCTCACTCTTTTTACTCACGCCCCGATAACAAAAATGTCCCGCGTCTGAGTCGCCCTGCTCACGCGGCAGGAAACTTGTATCATTGTAACAAATTAATTGCGAAATCAAACGCCCACACATTTCACTTAATATTGCATGCTTCCGTACCTAAATCCACTCACCGACCGCAGAGTCGTGTTTATCACTGGAGGTAACAGCGGTGTGGGCTACTATACTGTGCTCCAGCTCTATCTCCATGGCTACGTGGTGTACATCGCTGCCCGAAGCAAGTCTCGGGTGTTGAAGTCGATCAAGGAACTCAAACACAACGCTACTGCCATTAGACTGCAGTACACATCCCAAGAAGCAGAAGAACGGTTTGTGGGAGAACTATACTTCTTAGAAATTGACTTGAGCGACCTCCAGTCGGTATTGGCTGCCGTCCACACCTTCACGACATTGGAACCTCGCCTCAATATCCTCATCAACAATGCCAGTAGCATGGGCCTTCCGTTCAAACTAACTCAGGATAACTTCGAAATACAACTACAAACCAATTACATCTCTCCCTTTGTTCTCACTACCAGGCTCCTTCCCTTATTAGAGAAGACTGCCGATACCTGCCAGCACCAAGGCCCGCCCCGGATCATCCATCTCAGCTCAGCCGGTCACTACTTTTTATTCCGTTACTTTGGGATGTCAACAAAGTTCAATTACGCTCCCAATTTCGTGTTTACGTGGCTCAGATACGGTCTCGCTAAACTTGCATGTATTCACTTTATTAAAATGCTTGCTCTCCGCAACCCCAAAGTATTATCAATCTCAGTCCACCCTGGGTTCGTCATGAACACAAATTTGTTTGCATACTTGACTAGACTTCCTATCATAGGCATTGTATTTTGGTGCTGGTTCTCCATTTTCAACTGGCTATTTGGCACTTCGGTGCTCGACGCAGCTAATGCTACCGTAAATTGCTGTATCGACCCCTTACTATCCTTGGAATCAGACAATGGCAAGTACTTCTCCCAAGGAAAAGAAGCAGAACCGTCAAAGATTGCCCGTAACATGGACTATGCCGCGAAAACATGGATATGGACCATCCACCAGTTGAGTGAACGCGGAATCTCAATTCCCAATTAATTATTTACTATTTGCTGTTTTTTTTTTTCATGAAGCTTCTGTTTCAAATCCTTAACGGTTGGACTTTCATAATCAGCCCGCAACAGCGAAATTATCTGTTTTAACCGGAACGTCTCATAGTCATCGGTATCCGCATCCGTACCTCTTGGTTCATCGTTGTATACAACATGTTCGTCACTCAGATCGCTTTGGTAGTCCGTATCATCATTATATTTGGAGAAATTAGTCTCATCGGGGAGGTTGTCAGTAAAGCCCTCTCTTTCATGAAGGTAGGCTGCAAAGTCTTCAGGGCCAGATCCTTTTCCACTATCCAAATGAGCTTGCAAAGTGTTAAGAAAATCAGTCACCGAGACATCTGGTACTTGCATTTCCGATTCCAGTTGATCATCAAAATCATCGACACGAAAGTTGGAAAATATCTCGGTGACCGATTTAAGCACCCGTTCTAATTCATTTATATCGGTCCCGTTATCAATCTGAGATTTAATTCGGCGTTCTAGACGGCCATTTGAAATCAACACATCCTCTAACATATTCTTATTTGTTGCGGTCGGAATATCACAACGTTTGCCGTCCCACTGTAATATTCCCTTTTGAATCATGACTTTTATTCCATGTACAATGTTCGAAGCATCTGCCGAACTTACAAGAAGTCCTGGTACCGACAAAAGAAACTCTCGCCATTCAGGATCGTGGATTTGTTCACGGTCACCTGGTAGGGATCCTGATTCTAGAACTGCTCTTCCAATTACCCAAGGCTCTGCAACAAGTAATGAGGCAACATTGGTTGGAAGTTTAAACCTGAAATCAACAATATTATTCAAATTGTACTCATTCCAGCCTTCTATTTTTGTGAGATACTGTTCAATATCAATGGAATCGCCAAAATCATGGGCATAAATTTGAGATATGGCCTTATCCAAAGGTAACATCGTTCCCTTATGCGGAAGCTGTTTCGTGATGACAGCTTTTCCTTTTGTGATCCATACACGGTTTTCAAGCAGATCCTCACTGGCTAAAATACGTGGAGCTAGAACCGGAATAATTTCACCCTGGGTGGTGTTCCAAAAATGTGCATAGTAGTCATTATGTTTCGTGAATTCAAAGATTACACGATAAAATACGTTTTGATCCTCAATAAAGTCACCCTCCAATTGGCCATACACATATTCTATTGAATTGTGTTTGTCAACTGTAAATGTTGGTTTGCAATTGCTCCATGGATAGTGGGCTAAAAAAGGTAGGTACCATTCTTCAACCTGTTTAAGAATTTGCAATGGATCTTTTCCAATTAAAATGAACGATGCAATTTGAGCATTGTCAATTAATAGATAGGTCTCTTCTATCGAGGTGCACCATAGATACTCCAGCATGATATTAAAGTATAAATCAATTGACTCGTTTCAACTTTTTAGTAGAGTTATTAATTAGTATTCGATACTCCTTAATCGTGAAAGTCTAATGGGCAGATAGTTCTGTTGAGAATATGTGGTTGTGCACACAATCTTGCCTGTATAGAGTAATAGCTCAGTATCTCTTCTACGATAGTGGAGGTATTGGGGGCGTCCGCGAAGGTGGTCTTGGACGAGATTAAGTATATAAGTGGTATGACACACTAGGCGTTATCGTGTTGTGATTGATAATTGAGCTTTACTTAAGATGTTCAATGAATAATTTCCTTTCGACTGTTGTCGAAGTATCTATTAGTCGCGAAGCTTGAGGTCTATACAATGTATTTTCACCCCATTATATAGACCCATTTTCCTGGAGGTAAATGTTAGCTCATACTAGTGTATGTTGTCATGTGGAGCTACATCGTACGTGTTCCCAAGCTTTGTGTTATACTTTAGTTGAGTATAACATGTATTCGGTTACATGTCCCGGCGACATATGTCTAATGTCGCACCAATGTCAACAGTCACAATCCCAACATACATGTATATTAGAATCTTCTGGCAGTGCACACAACAATTCGTTACCTGCGTTGCGACTGATTAGTATCTCGTCTACGGTAATAGAAGGGATGTGTGGTCTACCCTAATATATAGTAATAGTACTTGAGACGAGATTGATGATATTCAAAATCCAATTCCAAATACCTTAAGCTGGGGTGCTTGTGCTGTAAAGTAGCTGATTACAAAAATTAAACTTCCTTTATTGATGTCCTGACTCAGCTATGAACTATTGAAGTCTATTGACTACTTCCAAAGGGCTATTTTTGCCCTGTTTCTCTATGTAGTACGATTACAGTTAATCATGTCGTTGAAACAGCTGGATACCTTTACATCCTATCAAGTGGTGACTCTTTACGTGTTATTACATAAGAACTATGGCATTCTGATGTCAATTGATTTTAGGTGCTATTAGTCACATATTCCGTGCTAATACCCAATAGTAACTAATAGAAAGTAACTTTGTTATAGCTATAAAAGACAAGTCAGCTGATACTCGTCTATTTTTAGTTTATAAATTGTGTCGTTATTTATGAAAAGTAATTACATAGATGTGTCAAGTTAAATGCTTCAAGCTTACCTTTAATTGCCAAAATAGGACACCTCAGAGAGATTTCTGCGTATCCGCAAATAATGTTTCGTCCTAAATGTAACACCTTACAAAGCAGTTACTAGAATTGTTTAAATACTATCATGTATTTTTCATAAACGTAGATCTAGCATAAATCACAACTTGGAAGAGTCAGTAATTCTTTCAATAACAATAGCAGAAGCACCACCACCACCATTACAGACACCAGCAACACCGTACTTACCACCTTCTTGTGACAAAACCGACAACAAAGTAATTACGATTCTAGCGCCAGAACAACCCAACGGGTGGCCCAAAGCAACAGCACCACCGTAGACATTCAACTTGTCAGCTGGAAGGTTACAGATCTTAGCGTTGGCCAAACCAACAACGGAGAAGGCTTCGTTCAATTCGAAGAAATCAATTTGGTCTTGGGATAATTTGGCGTGCTTCAAGGCTTTTGGAATGGCCAAGGAAGGAGCAATGGTAAAGTCAATTGGAGCTCTAGCAGCTTCACCCCAACCGGAAATCTTAGCCAATGGCTTCAAGCCCAATTCCTTCAACTTGGCTTCGGAAACCAAGATAACAGCAGCACCACCGTCGTTCAACTTGGAGGCATTTGGAGCCGTAACAGTACCATTTTCCTTTTGGAAAACAGTTCTAGCAGACTTAAGCTTGGCTTCGTTGAAGTTCTTGATTTCTTCGTCAGCGGAAACCACGACGTCTGGCTTACCTCTGAAACCCTTGACGGTGACTGGAGTAATTTCCAGCGAGAACTTGTCAGCAGCTAAGGCAGCAGCAGCCTTCTGGTAGGAAGAAATAGCAAAGTTGTCTTGTTCTTCTCTGGTGATGTTGTGGTCCTTAGCACACTTCTCGGCGGCAACACCCATCAACTTTTGCTCGTAGACATCCAATAAACCGTCCTTCTGAATACCGTCAATCAAAGCGGCGTCACCATATCTAGCACCACCTCTGGCAGTAGGAACATAGTAAGGAGTGTTGGACATGGATTCAGCACCACCAGCAACCACGATATCAGCAGTACCAGACAAGATAGTTTGGGCACCCAAAATGATAGCCTTCATACCGGAAGCACAGACCTTGTTAATAGTGGAAGCAACAATCGAGTCTGGCAAACCAGCCTTCAATGCCACTTGTCTGGCAGGAGCTTGACCGACACCAGCTTGCAAAACACCTCCAAACAAGATTTCTTCCACATCCTCGGGTTTGATTTGAGGAACTTTTTCAAGAGCCGCCTTGACGGCGTGAGCTCCCAAGTCGGAGTATGTCAAGGAAGACAAGCCACCTTGGAACGAACCAATAGGTGTACGGGCAGTGGAAACGATATAAACTGGAGCAGTCATCTTTAGGGTATGAATAAAGAAGAAGTTGAAATAAAGTTGTCGTCGTTTCTTTCACGCGCTAAACGACTAAGCGAGAGGACTTTGGCGCGGCGGTTGTGCATAGAACGAAGACCTGATTTCCTGAAAAGAAATTAAACAAAGAGTAGAAAGTCGCATATCCAATTCTGGCAAAATCTCCATTCATCCAGATCTACGACACCTATGTTTAGAATTGGATTAAGAAGGACAGTAGCACCAGCAAGACTGTTTCATGTATCGGCTTCCAGACTTTTGTTCAAAGGACTGGGTCTGGGACTGGGACTGATTTCGGCACTGGGTTCGGGAGCAGTACTGGCCCTGGCGGTAGAGCTGCACCCAATCCTCAGACGTATACCTCGATTTCTTCGTCCAGTCACCAGTAACTTCATCAACGCACCACTCTCACACGTCACAGCATTTCTTATACTACATGAGATCACGGCAATTGTGCCACTTGTGGGGTTCTGGTACCTTTTCCATAAGTACCACTGGATGATCCCACTCGATCTTCCTACTTGGGCCATTGAACGAGGCACCAAAATTATCGATTCAGCCATGAAACAGTTTGACTTCACTGACTACTCATTGGCCGATAAGTTCACTATTATCACAGAGGGAGCATATGCTTTTGTCGTCGTCAAGTTTTTGATGCCTGTACGAGTTCTCTTGAGTCTTTCATTGATGCCATCATTTGCCAAATGGTTCATTGTTCCTTTCACCAAAATGTTTAGCAGGAAACCCAAACCAGTTCAGACTCCGAAAGAAAAGCCGGGTCAAATTGACGTGAAGAAAAAGATCGAAAAGCCACGTCTCTAAACACTCTTATGATATATATATATATATATATGTACGGTTTTAATAGTAAAGAAAAAAAATAAGCATGCACTTGTTCGTTTTCTAGGCTCATCATTCGTGACTATCTATGACATATATCGTTCATCATGTATCATCAGAACTATAATCTATTCAAGCGTAACCTGCAATTGTTCCTTAGTCCATGGAACAAATTCCAGTAAGTTATTGATGTGCTGCGCTAAACGTAACCTCGAAAAGGCAAATGCAGGTACCAACTTGTCACGCAACTCCAACGGAACCACAGAAAGTTCTCTGTCATCAAAATCAAACAACTCAGGAATTTGTCTCGTATCAGGTTGGTTGGCGTAAATCTGGTAGTTGGCGTTGTTAGAATGCGTTGACGTCCTCGATGATTGTGACGACGAATGGAATTCCTGGCTAAAAATCTTACGGTAGTTGGGCAACTGCAATTGTTCGTTTCTCAACTCGTCAAAGTATGGATCAACCATTGCCTCGATACACGAGATACGATCGACAGGCGAATATTGCAATACCCTGATCAAGAAGTTGATACAGTCTGCTGTCATTTTCTTAAAGATACGCAGCAATGGGACTGGCTTGATTTGAGGGAATTTGTGTTCCATGTAGTTTGGGTTCATGTTCTTGATTTGATCCTTTGATGGTGTGCCCAAGATCTTAATGATTTCAACCAATTGGTCGATTCCTGATTCACCAGGGAAAAGCGGCTGACCTAAAATTAGTTCTGCCATTACACACCCTGCAGACCAAACGTCAATCTTAGTTGTGTAGTTAGTGGCACCAAAGATCAATTCTGGGGCCCGGTAGTATCTTGAACAAATGTAGGAAACGTTTGGTTCAGCAGGATTAAGAATCTTGGCTGACCCAAAGTCACAGAGTTTCAATTCGCCCGTTTCTGGGTTGATGAGCAAGTTTTGGGGCTTGATGTCTCTGTGACATATGCCTTGTGAGTGGATGTAATTCAACGCTCTAAACATCTGGTAGGTATAAAGCTTAACCTCTAATGGGGGCATTGACACTCTTTTGGACACGTAGTAGTGACTAGCCTTGTAAAGGGTTTCAGGTACGAATTCCAAGATCAAATTGAGGTAAAGTTCGTTCTTGTCGGTGTTTGTGTAAAAATAGTACTTGAGGTCGGCGATGTTACGATGGTGAACCAATTTCATGATCTGTAATTCTCTGTTCTTAAATCTCTTGTCCTGTAACACTCTTTTCATGGCAGCTATTTCGTTGGTGGGTAAGATCTGAGTTTGAAAGACCACTCCAAACGATCCATGTCCCACCATTTGCGACTGGGTGTATTGGATTTGTTGGACTTGGCCAGTGTGACCGTTGTTAACATTTTCGGTAACAACCTCTATTTTAGACATGTTAGTAAGGGTAATTTGACTTTAATTGATTCCCATAAAGCTTCCCAATGCTGGGGAATGTTGATGTTTTTTCCAGTCCAGCTCCGGTGGTGGAAGGTGAGAAGTTGACACAAAAGCAACGCATGACCTTGGGCACTACCCCACTTTTAGTCCTGCGCACACGCTTTCGATACCTCGTGATTGTGTGCGCTCTTTTCTTAGGCGAGCATCAGCGTCTCGAGATATGGAGCGGGGCGGCCGGAATATTTTCACGCGGAGAGATCAAATCATTGATTTCGTGCTTATGCATACACGTAAATCACGAAAATGATGGTTCATGATTGGCGATCAATCTATTCTACCACATTACCCACTTCTTAAAAACGACTCACTTTCTCTCAATCTGTGGGGTCAACTTGGAAGGGGGATTGGGAAAAAAAAAAAGAAATCAACTCTCTATGGAAAAAAAAATTAATACGTACCAATTTGGTGACTGTTTTTGCGCTTAAGTGAGATGCCACCAAAAAGCCTTTGCTTCATGGTTCTTGTTTGTTTTCTCTCTGTAGTCATAATACTCTTTGTCTGATCGTAACTGCTACTTCTGACAAGAGGATGCATGTCATCTTTCTGTGAATGGGCGGCGGCGGCGGCGGCGGCAACGGGTGCGTGCGGAAGGTCCACAGAACCATGACGAAGTGCTGGCTCGTGATAACGTTGACCCATTGTAGGAACATCATCACGTATCATATGAAGAGAATGAGGTTGGAAATCGTAGACATCCAGAGCAGTCAGTCTGAGTGAACGAGAAAGCTTGAGTCCCTCAATGGGCCCGTTCTTTCTTAGGTGTCTCAAGTCATGTTTCTCATCACGAATGATTTGACGTGTTTCTTTCCGTAATTCTTTGAGTTCACGATGTGCTTGCTTCTTAGCCATCTTCATCAACTCCTTATCCTCCCACGGATTGGCAAACACTAAATCATCAAATGCCAGGTTCATCTCGTCGATTTGTTTGCGAGTTTTGGTCGCATCGGCGGTCTTATCAGATTTGGGTTTCTTCTTCTTTTTTGCTTTGGCTTGTTTGTTTACTTCACTGTAGATTGGCTTCCCACTGATAAGGTCCTTTAACTGTGGAGTAGTACAGTCTCCATTGTGAATGTAACGAGGAACGTATTTATGGATATTGTACTTGTCTTCGAGTAATTCATAGTCTAAACGACGAATGTATTCTTGTGCGGCTGGCGACACCGAGCCCGACAGAGTTTCTGGAGTCTCTCCTCTGAAGCTTCTTAAAAACATAGCGAACTCAAAAAAAGAACCAGCAGTAAAACGATTTTCTACTTGATGCTCTACAGTTTTACATAAAGTTATTAAAATTTTGTGGCTATTATTTCACACATGTGAGGTTTACTCCTCCTCACTGTGTCAAGTTCCAACTCCGCAACTGCCCGTGTCATTCCCCCCGACCGAATATGAAATTGAGGGGTTGTTTTAGTAGCTAAATATTTTTTGCAGACTTTTTTTTCGCTACCCCACATATGCACGAGAATTCCAAATGGGGAAGTTCTCCGTGTCAGGAACAGATAATGTTTCCTTGTCTACCAATGCAAGGAGTTGTAACGGGTTTATTTTTGAATTAAGTAATGAGCCAATGCCTTATCTCCTATTCTTTATTTGTACGCGTTTCCGCTATGTGGGGTGCTAAAAATATTCTCGACTTTCACAGATGAGGAAAGCTTATATCTTATCTAGATTAGATGACCTCACCAAAAAGCGATACTAGTTCTGCCAGCGTTACTCGATTCCCTGTTTCATACATAATCATTCGACTAAAAACCTGTTGCATTTGCTTACTGGCTCGTGGTACGACCTCAATAAGGGGCTTCGCCTCATGTTTTGTTGTAAACGCAAACCGCTTGAAATAATATTCGTCATTATTCATTTCTGGCCAATACATAGGATCGTCAATGCATGGTGGTTCGATATATGGGGTTCCAAACGTTTGGAATATGGTGTTTAAAAGTGACAAATCGTTGTGACAAGCATCACCCTCAAGATCACGGCTCAACACAGATTTCAAATCCTTCAGAAATAACATCGTCATGACAATCCCCATTGACCATATGTCAATTTCGGGCCCATAATCCGTGACTCCTAAGCAAAGATGTGGCGGTTTATACATTCCCAGGCACACGTCAGTGTACTTGCTTGCCGGTGGCTCATCCACACATACCGATTCCTGATAACTGATGCCAAAATCTCCCAAAACAGGATGCTCAATCATTCGGTCGTCGCTACGAGAAGCGAAAAAGATATTGCTCGGCTTAATATCCCGATGGATGATTCCTTGTGAATGAATATATTCCAATGCCGATGCAAGTTGCCGACAGAACCGTTTTCCATCTTCCGCGCTCAATTCATTGGTGATGACAGTGGTGAGTACGCACGGTATATTAGCCTCGACTCCTGGCGGCGGCAAGTTAAATCGCGTCCGTTTGCGACTATGTTTGCTGGCCAATAACAGCTCCAACGTGTATTCGTAGTAGGGCGTTACCATAACTATATCGTCGATATGGTGATAATTTGTGAGAAGTGGCAACACGTTGGTATGTTGAAGCATTCCTAGTAACTTGATCTCGTAGCGTACATTGTGAGGTTTGAGGCGTATATCTTCATCTACTACCTTCAAACACACCTGTTTCTCCAATTCAGTATCTTGTGCTGTATATATATCGCTATAAGGCCCGCTGTATATGCGTCGGCGCTCAACATAACGGTTCATCATGCGTTTTTGGCCAAGTAAAGATTTCAGAGATGTGTGCATTTTATTAATTGCTTAAGTAATCTGGATCGAGATTGGTTCCACTCTCATTATCTTAATGTCATCTATAGTGTAAGAGAACCCGCATAACTTACTGAATAATGAATTTCCAGTATTTTATATATCTAATCCAGTTACTAAACCTGAGGTGGGATATCACGGATCCCCATCATTAATAGATTACACATGATTCAGTCTGGTTCTATTCTAATTATACCAACTAAATACCTCCTTGTTTGCTGCTTGCAACGTATCCATACTTCATAACTCGGGATTTACCTTCAAGGTAAAAATAAAACTTCTTTTCCTTTTCATTTTTGAAGAAATTCTCGTAGGCAGAATTGCTCATTCAAGTTACTTTTGCCGTTTTCTCATTAAACTAGCATCATCACCACCGTGTCTCTTGAAACCCTGCTGGATGGACGAGTTAGAAACAATATCATTATCGTCCGAATAAATTCTTCTCTTTGGATACTTTAGATTTAGCCCTTCAAAGGCATTTTCCTGGACTTTGGGCAATTCTAAAAAGTAAGGATGGAAAAGCGCATCATCAGCCGTGAGTCGAGTTTGTGGATCATACTCGAGCAATCCCTTCAACAATGCAAGGCATTGTTTATTGGATCCACCTATTCCCTTATACCAATTCACCAAATTTGGTGGATAAAAGTTTGTGATTTGTTGCTGGAACGAAATGAATTCGGGGTACTTGTTGAGTGAAGGCCAGACCTTCAAGTTTGGTGTTCCCAAAATCTCAATGATTTTTTGGAACTGGTTCTTTTGAAATGGAACTGATTTCTTGTTGTTCATATCCAATTTGGCCTCCTCACCCTTGAATATTGGCCGTAATGAAAGAAGTTCGGCAAGAATGCATCCAACCGCCCACAAATCAATGGCCAGTGTGTAGTGTCTCGCACCAAGAAGAAGTTCGGGGGCACGGTACCAGATCGTGACCACGACTTTGTCTCCGGTGTACAAACTTTGTAATGGGTTATTGAACTTTCTAGCCAATCCAAGATCTCCGATCTTGACCACTCCGTTCGACAGAACCATAATATTAGCTGGCTTCAAGTCTCTATGAAAGATCCAGTTCTGATGAAGAAACGAAACTCCATTGAGAATCTGCCAGATCAACGACTTGACTGTCTGTTGCGGTATCGACTTAACTTCCGGATGTGAATGGTAGTGGATAATCTGCAACAAGTCGTGTTCACAAAACTCAAAAACCATATAGATGCTCTTGTTTTCAAGGATAATGTCCACGAGTTTCGTGATGTTTTTGTTGTTGAGTTCACGGCAAAGTGACATTTCACGAATTGCACTCTGTGAGATCCCGGTGTAATGTACAACTTCTTGGCCATTGATATCATGGTTATGATGTTGTTTACTACTGCTATGATTGTCGCTTTTAAACTTTTTGATGGCAAATAATTGGACCTCTTCGCCATCGTTGGCCGACCTCAGGTGTCGTGGATGGACATTCATCTCATTTCGTAAATTACCACCGTCCTCTTTTTCTTTTGTATCTTTGGGAGCCTTAAGTTTTGCTTGGTATACTTTACCATATGTCCCTGCCGCGATGTATCCCAAGATGTGGTAAGTCGACAAAACCGATTCTCGAGTCAAGTCTTTCCGGTGTTTGAACGGACCAATAGTGAGGATCGAATTCAGCGCCATCAACGCTGGTTGTGGTATCACTGGCATCATATTGCCTCCCAGCTGCTGTGAACCCAGAAGTTGCGACATTTAGTACTAATTCATTAACAAAAGTTCAAAAAAATGATATAGATTATGAGAGCGATACGGTTGACTAGAAAAGTACATTAGAGCTCTATTTAATTTCCTGTATATTATCAATCGAAGGTCAATCCTTCTAACTCCAACAACGATTCATTCTGTGACGGTGGCTGCGATGGAACGCCCGAATCCTGTTTCCCGAAACTGTACTGGTGAAAGCTGACCAAATTGTTGGCGATTTCATGTTCATTAATTAAATTTTTGGTGATCGATTCTTGTTCCTCAACCACGTCCCGTTCCACTTGGGCTCTCAATGCAGCATGGTCAATTTCAAAGTTACTTGTGCCAAACCGGTTGACAAAGTAAAAACTTCCAGCGATATTATGATCAATAACCACCAGTCCGCGCTCGACACATTTTTCCACCTCTTCCATAGCGATGCTAATTGACCAGTTAAATTTATTGGCAATTTCCGTCACTGTTTCACCGCGGAAATAGTGGTACTCTTCCCTAAAGAATTCTTCTGTATCATGGTTGCCAGTGACAAATTCTGCCTTGATCTGATTATATGTAAATGCTGTTTCTTGGTCTTGTAGGAACCCAAGAATTACCCTTTCGTAGTTGTGATCAGTGGTGCGTGGCATAAGGACCACAAGTCCTGAACGGTACTTTTCGAGCTTTACGGGAAGACGAAGCTCCTCAAACAACTTAATGCACTTGCTAAAGTCTTGTGGAGAGATAAGTTCGGTTCCAAACCCCTGTGATCGCACCACATACCGATTATAGTTGGCAAAAAGTTCATGTGTAGTAATAATTGAGGTGGTTTTGGTAAGCTCATAATTGACAAGATATTCGCTCATGTGGCGGGCCAATTCTTGGTGATAAAGGGCAGATGTCTTTTTGATATGAAGTGGAGGAATAATATCTTCAACTGCTGGACCACTGTCAGTGGGCCCCTTAAGTTTACTCGATAATTTTATCAACTCCAGATACTTGAACATCAACTGCTCCAAGTCTTCTAGTGATGAAGCCAAGATGATTTCGTTTTGTTTACGCTGTTGCTCTCCAATCTGCTCCAAACCATGAAGACCACTATGTCCCTTATTGACCGGTGGTTTCACGGGTTCTTCTACTTTAGTTCCGTTCTGATTTATGGCTCCTTTACTCTTTAAGGCACTCCACTTGATCTCGTCTAATGCAGATAATAAATGTTCTTGAAACTTTTGTTCTCCTCCTTTACGGAAACTAATCTTGACGTACGGAGAACCGTCTGTATATGACTCCGTACCGTTTTCAAGCTTGAATTGAAGTTGTGACTCATTTTCATTAGATTGGCTCTTTAATTTCTTGTTTAAATCAGTAGGGATAGATCTTAACTCAGTCCCGCAAAGCTCACAGAATTTTAAAGACGGATGATTGATAAATGTGCATGTGGGACATTGATCTGCTGATTGCAGCAGATTTGGCTGTGGACTGGAATTTTGAGGCAGCAGACGAGTTTCCTCTTCTTCAATGGCGCGGGTTAATTGGTCTTTCGAAGGTTGAATTCCACAAGACGTACATTTGGGAATATCCATCGAAAGATCATATGTCGAGCTTATTTGGTTGTTGTAATAACATATGCGGCAAACCCATGTTACGGTCTTCGCCACTGGCACCGTTGGTTTCTGGTCGGATTCAGATTTGAGAAAGAGCTTGACTTTAGGCGATGAGCGAAAGAATCCGTCCACAAATTCAAATCTAGACACGTTTGATAAGTCCAATGCAATTGAGTTGGCATTGTTGTTGTTATCAAAATAGATAAGACGGTAATTAGTCAAGTATATTCGCCCATTCTGACGTTCAAGCATCTTCAGTTTGCCCTGGTACAAACCAATATCATCACGAATATAGAGATTATGTTCACCTTCTATTAATATGGGCCGATTACTTCTATTTATATGAATTGGTTTCCATACATTCAAGAAGCTCATTGGACACACAGTGGCAATCCGCTGGGGTTCTTCGTCGCTCCTCCTAAACATACCTGATCAGGAATCCCGATTTCGAATCGCGCACCCCAGGGCAATTCTTCAAAATAGTCCTGCAGCTATGCCGCCCTCGGCTGTTTGTGGTTGGTTTTTAGTACCTTGGTAATAATAATCCACCCACAGACAATTTTTACCCCTTTCAATCATCATTATTTTCATAACCAGAGCTAACAAGTGAATCCTGGAAGTTTGATTTGTAAGCTCTTTTTGCACCCTACCCATCTCTTTATTTTTTTCGGTTTGTGTTTGTGAGTTGTTACCTTACTTTAGCCAAATTTTTTTCTTAGACAAGCATCCATCCCCATTTGACGTTTGACCCCATGACATTTCTATTCAAGAGAAACCCCAAAACGCCTCAGGAGTTGATCAAAGCATTGAATGAACAAGTGACAAAGTTGGACTATCAAGGTGACCATAACAAAAGATGCCAGGATGAGTGCTCACGGTACCTCAAACAAATCAAGATCATTTTGCATGGCGACGACGAAAACGAACCCCAACCAGACCAAATAAGCCTCTTGGCTCAGGAGATATATGCTACAGACTGTCTATACCTTCTCATCTATAATCTAGCCAAACTAGACTTTCATTCCCGAAAAGATGTGTTGATTTTGTTCCTGGCGTTATTGCGGCGACAGATTGGTAATAAATCCCCGACAGTCGATTACCTCATTAATACAAAGCCTGAAATCTTGGTCATGTTGATTAAAGGACCAGAATCATCAGAAATTGGCTTGATCTCGGGCCAGATTCTTCGTGATTGTATGAAGTTTGAAGTCATTAACCGTTTTGTCATAGATAGTCCTTTGTTCTGGAACTACTTCTCTTACGTCCAAATTCCGATCTTTGAGATTGCTACTGATGCCTTTACCACCTTGCATGATTTGTTAACTGTCCACAAACGACCCGTGTCGGAATTCTTGGCCCTGAATTACGAATTTTTCACACCCCAAATCAATAAACTTATCCAGTCTAAGAATTATGTGACCAAACGTCAGAGTGTTCGCCTCTTGTCTGATTTGGTTTTGCAGAGACAAAACCAAGCATTCTTGAATCGGTACTTTGACGATACCAACAATCTCAAACTTATCATGATGTTGCTTAGTGACAAACTGAAAAATCTTCAGATCGAAGGGTTCCATATCTTTAAGTTCTTTGTGGCTAAGCCCAAGAAATCACAGAAGGTACTAGATATTCTTACAAAGAACAAACACAACTTCGTTCAGTTTTTTAATGATTTCGATATCCAGGTGTTTAATGATCCAAACTTGGTTGACGAAAGAGATTACATTTTGGGACAGATCCAACAATTACCCGATATAGAGAGGGTTTAGAGCTAGCATTAAATATACAATTAAAGATGGAGCAAATAAAGAAGCAAAATAATAATGAAGTTTATTGAGCAACTCTAGACCAGTCCTTGTAGCTTTCTTCACCGTACTGAATCTTCTTGATCCAGTCAGCAACCTTGGCAGTCAACTCCCCACTGTTTCCCAACGAAGTAGGGACAGTAATGTCCTTGCCCTTCCAGCCAATTCTTTCAATTGGAGAAACAACGGCTGCAGTACCAGAACCGAAAGCTTCCACCAATTCGCCCTTGGCAGCTCTCTCAGCAACTTCGCTGATTGTGTACTTACGTTCAGAGATGGTCCACTCGGATGTAGGTAATCTAGTTCTGGTTAATTCTAAGATGGAGTCTCTAGTGACACCTTCCAAGATAGTACCGTCTATTGGAGCAGTAACCAATTCATTAGTTCCATCGGCATTCTTGAAGACAAAGAAGACGTTCATAGTGCCGACTTCAGTAATGTAACCTTCTTCTCCAAACAACCACAAGTTCTGTTGGTAACCTCTAGAAGCGGCCTCTAATTGTGGCTTGACACATGGAGCGTAGTTGGCACCCAATTTTCTGTTGCCAACACCACCTGGCCATGCTCTAACAGCATATTCAGTGGCTTCCAAGGAAACTGGTTTGAAACCAGACGAGTAGTAAGGACCAACTGGAGACAATATGACGTACAACAAAGCCTTATCCGGAGTACCAACGCCCAACCCTTCAGAGGTAGCAATCAAGGTAGGTCTTATGTACAAGGAGTAGCCGGCACCGTCAGGGACGAACGACTCGTCGACGACGATTAATTTATCAATCAACTTTTGCAATTCCTCGCCATCGAAGGTTGGTAATGCAATTCTTTCAGCAGACAAGTTCATTCTTTCCATGTTCTTATCACCTCTAAAGGTTCTGATTTGGTTGTTGGCGTCACGGTAAGCCTTCATACCTTCGAATAACTCAAAGGCATAGTGAAAGACGATAGTCGATGGATCAAGTTCCAATTTATGATAAGGACTGATTCTTGGTGAACCCCATCCAGCCTCAGCATCCCATTCAATCTCCAACATATGGTCGGTAAATGTCTTACCGAAAACCAATTTGTCGTTAGGAAGCTTTGGCTTTGGTGTCGTAGTCTTTGTGATCACCAACTTGCTAGAGTCAAGAGGTGCCAAATTCGAGTTAAATCTCAACTGACGGAACAACGGAGTTCTCGTCCCGGTCACTACTAATCTTCTGAACATGTTGATTGAAAAGAAACAACTCTCTTGAAATTTTGGCGTTGCAGTATATTTCCATGCATTTGATACGAGAAAGTTTTTTTTTTTTGTGCGACACCGGTGCAACGAGATCCCTGGACCGGCCATTAGTCCAGATAGTACACCACCAAGTTTTCTATAACCACACCTTGTAAAATTACTCTTCCGTCACTGGCAATGTCTATCACTTTGGTTTCTCCTCGTTTTGAAGGAGGGATTTCAAAGGGAAGTGTCCAGATCATCGAGCCTGGCTGCACCGGGATCCCATTGATTTTCTTGATCCGAAGCACGGTTTCCGCAGTATTTTCGTCGCTATCTTTGCGTTGTGCAAGACACATTCCTACTGAGTCAAACTCATCGGGTGTGACTCCTTGTATGTATTCCTCGGTGATCACAGTATTGGTAGTATCAATTTTTCCAGGAACTAATTTCTCAAATATTACTCGGGCCGACTGTAGTTGCGGCATCCATAAGTCTTTATCTAAGATCAACGCTTGGTCGGGTAAAATAACTCCTGGTTTTACCAGAAGAATTGAAAACTCAAACTGATTAATATTTCTGATATCACCAAGGAATGCTTCGTATATTGCTGTAGTGTGTCGCCTACGACACTGCAAATGGGACCCGGTACCCCCAAATAATGTATACTTGTCGTAAAACAGCTTTGTCAATTCTATTGCGGAGGAGCTGATGTATTCAGGCTTGATAAGACTGTTCCTAAATTCATAATCAACATCAAACAAACCATCCATCATATAGTAACTCGAACTCAAAAACCGCTTTGTAGTACTGGGGAACTTTTCAAGTGGATTCAACTCGCACATATCAAATCGGTTACCAAACGGATCCTTCCGGTTGAAACGAGCCTCTTCTTGTTTAGGAAGTTCTACTCGTTCTGGAACAATTGCACTTATGTTTCGGTAGTAGCTGCTAACATCTTCAGAATCGCACAAGTGTTTCCTCTTCTCTTCGTGTGTTTCAAGTACCGATAAAAATGTTTGGTAAAAAGGCTTGTGGATGTGCACAAGTTCGTCCTTCTTTAACTGTTTTCTATTCATGGGATTAAGTTTCTTGTGGTACCAAAGTGGATGTGCTTCAGTAGAAAATATCCAATTCTTGTTCTCCATCAAAGAGCTATGGAGAAAAGATTCATCATTGGTATCGAAAAGCAAATATAAGTACTTGAGAGTCTCTCCCAAGACAAATGTTTCCATCCGGTTTTGCAATTGTCCAGTTCTCACATCCTGGATCCCATTGAACCCACAGGTTGTCATGAATTTGTTTTTGAAAAGCTGCAAAATTCGTTCACCAATGTTTAAATACATAGGATCTTTAGTGGCACGATATAAGTAATATGTAGACTCAATGAATTCGGGTCTTAATGGGTACCATTCAAGATTTACTACTTCATCCAACGTTTTCCGCGTAGCAGGTACTCTGGAATAATTCCAACGTTCAGGAATCAGTTCAAATGTGCTCCAGATCTTTAGGTAAACCATGTGCGTCTTAATTGCATCGGATACTTGACCAGTGAGAACCTGGAGTCCCGCCCAGAATGCTCCCAACAGATCAATCCATTCGTTCATCACAACACCGTCATATGAACCAACATTTCTAAACAATACCGATCCACCAAGCCCACCTGTGTAACCGTCTGCCAGATGTGTCAAAAGGGCCTTGTACGAAGTCTTGAATACATCCCACATGTACTTATCGTTGAAAATAATAGATGCTTTTGCTGAGTATTCGTAAAAAGAGTCGATCGACGCCCCAATTCCCGTAATTGCATCCTTCCACAGGTTCTGATACGTATCCACAGTCATGGGCAAGAGATTGAGAATCAGTTTTGAGGACCAGAGTTTCCAGTATGACAACTGAGTGTAATGTTCAAATTGGGGATCCCCAGTAAGCTTGGAAAGAAGTGTAAACTCTAGAACTGGTGTTGTGATACCAGCAGTGCAAGCGTCCTTTTGAAACCTTTTCGGTACGTGCTTGAGACCACTGGCAAGATTGATTCGAGGAAACGGTATATGTGATGTTGTCTTGTAAGACGGTATAAGCCTGAGTCCTAAATCGTATGCCATATTTAAGAGAAACCCATCGTAGGCTTCGGATACGCTCTTCAATTTCTCATATTTTTGAGGAACGTACTTGTTATTGGTAACATCAGTGAGAAGCAAGTGTGCTGAAAGTAAGCCACCAAGTGACCGAATTGACACCTCAAATACTTGAACAATTGTATCCTGTTCAAAAATAGTGTCTTTGTTCTTTTTTAAATAGTCCAACATGTGGATCAATTGGTCCCATTCCTCCATAATAATTAAGGTATCGAGATTGTCCAATACCGTCAGTGAGATGTTCCCCATCGCATCATTTCGAATCATATCATCAATGTTGACAAAATCTGGTCCATATGGCTCACAAGTTATGGGTCGTACTTCGTCTGCGGGAAACCCATGATCGATATAAGACAGCCAGGCATGGCGAAAGAGATCTCTTGTTTGTGCTTTCAAGTAACGAGTATGATTAGGAGTGAAAGAGGACCCATACTCAATACACAACACTGGTAATGCTAGTAGCAAGCATAGAAAGAGCTTCATCTCCCTCCGTTCGTGTTTGGTAATTAGTCTTAAGATCACTGGTTTTTAGCGTGTTCTCGGTTGCAGCAGAAAAATATTGGCAAAAAAAAAAATTAAGATTTTATAAATATATTCTATTCTACTTACCAAAGATTCTATTTACTTGTGTGACTACTCGGCCCGTACCAAACCACAAAGTGGCAATTATGAGGAAAATATTGACAACGATGATCAATAATCCGCTCAACATGAAACGAGGAGCGAATATCTTCCACACCATCAAATGTCTTCTAAAATGGGCTGCGAAAATCAAACTAGATAATCCAGTGATCACTTGGTACGATATGAATGTGGTAACATTGGTTACTACTTGTGACAATAACGTTATTGGCTTATTTGAAGGAACGATCTTCCAGAGCGTGATCAACGGTAAAGCAAGACACACAATAAAAAACGACCCAAATGTGTTCAAGACAATGTTCAAGTGAGTAAAAGGGAATGTTATTGTTTCTGTCGTCATAAATCCAGTATCCCATTGGATCGACGGTATAGTAGCCTGGTGACCTGTACTGAAAAAATGCTGGTACCCCAACAAGCTGAAGATAATGGGGGCAATCAAGTTACGACGTAACTCAAGAATCTCGTACAACTCCAACACTGAGAGAATCTGCACAATCAACATGTTCACCGAGATAGCTGCCAACGGCTTGCTTACGAGAAGGATTGCCACAGTAAAGTTAAGAACAAGCAAAAAGTATGATGATCCATACACGTTGTTGTATCCTAATATCGTGGCGGTCTTTTGTGGCTTGGGATCATCCTCATCTTCTGGTGCATGCTCCTGGATATCAAGCTTGACACATAGTGGGCCTCGCGACCAACTAAAGTTAGCAAGAACCAAGGCTACAAAGAGCACTATCCGGGCAATAGCAAGCTTAAGTGACTTAATCAACTCAACGCTAATCATAAGACTGGTGGAGGCAAAGTACTCGCTGTTCTGGACATATTCAAACGTCCAGTAAATAGCATTCATGAACATCAAGAATTTGAGACCAGTGCCAATCCATAAAGGTGCTGCTGAGTGGTAAGAGTCTGTAAGCTTGTAGAAGGATATGATGACGGTGGGCAAAAAGTATGAGCACAAATGCAACACTAACAAAGACCACCAAGTAGTCTGAAATGTTGGAACACAGTAAGGACGCTGCTCCTCACGACATAAATTGATCATCGACACCACCCGCGAAAGAACAGTGAAGGTGATTGCATGCAGAATACCCAAGATCTTTTGAGCCCGTGTTATCTTGCAATTGATGACACAGCTGTAGACAGAACACACACCAAACGTCGTGATGAAGAACAGGATCATCTTGTCTTCCCAAACCACAAACGAGTTCGATGCAAAAATCAAACAGTGGGCAATGACAAATACCAATCCCATAAATGACCAACTGTTGAAGTTATACACAAAGAAATCCTGCAATTGGTGCCAAAGCCAGTTGACGCTGAATCTATCCATGATTGGAGCCCAGAATCCAATGATTATGCCGGAAGCTGAACCAATTGAAAGACAGGTTTTCAAGTTAAAATCCTGAGGGCGCAACACCAAATACACCAGAAATCCAAGTACCAATCCAAGGAGTGACATAGCAATTACCGAACCAATGAATTCAGATGACATTGTCAGTACTCTGACTGCCGGAATAGATCTTGCATAAGTGACAATAAACGTCAAACTAAGCAATATGATAGCAATTCCGATACTTATCAAACGTAAGTCAAATTGTGCCCAGAGTCGTTTACATTCCTCAAGCGATTCTAATTGGAAGTTCTTTGCTTGTTCAATCAAGGCACTGTGTGCCCGTTTGTTTGCGCCCTCCGCAGTATAGTTTGCAATAAATGTGTTAAACTTCTCATTTATCAGTGGTGAAAGATTTGGAGTGGCATCACGGAAAGTCTGGAGCTGCTGTAAGGCATTGTACGCCGCATAGGTGAGTTGTTGCTCATTTTCAAATGCCTCATCGATAGGGAAGCCCAAGTTATTGTAGGGAATGGGTAAGCCCAACAAGAGAGAAATTGTTGAAACAAGGTCTATCTGGTTGACTTGTCTATAGTCCTTACCCATGGCCAGGGTATTATAGTGTGACATATCCTTCTTGTAGAAAGTTTTCTTCTTTGAGTACATAAATAATGTTGATTCAACTTCGTCCGGCGAGTCTCCACCGTGGTTACCGGTAGAATCCATCCCATGATCACCCATAACCACAAGCAACGTATCATCTTCTAATTTGGATACCACATGGCTAATGACATCGTTCATCTGGTTCAATTTTTCCTTCATGGAATAGTGACGTGGCCCGTAACGGTGACCCACATGATCTACTCCCAAGAAATGTCCAATTAAAACATCCCATTTGGTTGTGTTTTGCTTCTCCATTAATGGATACAAGTGTTCTATGACTCCGTTATCGACGGTGTGAAGGTCCCAAACATTTAAGGAGTCGTAAGGGAAATTCATTTCGGGGTTTATAAATTCATTGAACAATGCATACCAGGTATCATCTCCCATAAAGGCAATATTTTTGTCGTTCCGGTGGAGCTGAAGTAACCAGTTGTCTTCGTCTATGGCATCACCGTCAAAGTTTGATCCAGCATCAATAAAGGTAGGTAAGGAGCCCGTAGTAAGCCCTTTGAGTCTCTGTAAGGTTGTGGTTGGTGGATCAGCAATGAACTTCAAGAGTACACCGTGGTCCAGCTGGGAAAGTTGATGCAAGATGGGGAAGTTGTTGTGGTAATACTCGTCGGAGTTTTCAACTGGAATTGCGAAATCAAACCGGAGTGCATCTATAATAAGCAATACAGCTTTGTTGAACCTGGGCGACTCAAGACAAGTGTCTAAGTCACCGCAATTGGCAATGTTCGGAAGCACCAGCCTAGACAATAGAAAGCCCTGAGTAAAAAGGCCGACGCCAATAAATTGTACCACCGCAAGTAGAACTAGTACAATCACATATCCAATAAAGGTAAAACGCAACTTCTGCTGTCTGATCTTGATTCGGCTCTGCTGTGCTTGTTGGTGTTTGAATATTCGCTGCCTCGAGGCAGGGTTGGACAGATCCATTTGTACTACGTCCAGGAGGCCCGGTTTGTTGCGTTGCTTTTAAGCTTGAGCCACTGCTTAGATTTTGGTGCTGTGGGCAACTAGATTAGCCACGAATATAATACCAAACTTCACTTCTGATGCGGAATCGATCAACGTATTAATCGAGCAAATGCTGATAATAACATGTCAAAACTTTTCCAGGCGTGTGGTGCACGTGATTTCACATATATTATTGATATATTACATTCGTTACATACTGGTGGAAACTAGGGATTAAAGGCAAATTCATTAGTCATATTACCCCGTAGGAGCACCTTATTCCATGCTATGGTCAATCAGAGTAAGGAAGTCTTGATCAAACGCTGATTCGCCCATACCTTCATTGCCGAAATCAATCATGTCTTCCATGCCATTTTCAATTATATCCTGATTAGGATCCAAATTCCCATCCTCTTCAAACAAATTGTTCATATCATCCACTCCTGATATTACTTCGGACCCTGAGCGCACATATGCTTCTTCCGAGCGTTCCATATCGTCATTAGTGTTCACATTTGTACTCTCAGTTTGGTTGGTAGTATGGTTATTACTAGATCCAGGATTTGCCGGTACACTATGGTTCACATTGTTATCAAATGGTATTTCGTTATGCCCGTTTGATTCGTAGCCCACATACATTCCATTGTTGGTATTAAACTGTGACAAATCCACTACAGAATTTTCAACATTTTCTTGCGCAGGCTCGGGAATGCTGATAAATGAGTTAATCAGTTTTGGATCGTAGTTAGCAGGAGCAGACTTCACCTCAAGTTTCTCATCTATTTTTTCTATTGGAATCGAGAATTGCTTATAGTTGGGTGTGGATTGGTACAGCTTCTTGAAATTTTGTTCATATTGGTCGATTATTTGATTCAACTCCTTCTCCAATTCATCCATAGACTTTTCGTCACATAGCTTCCGTTGGAGCTCAGTCAAACGGTCCACTTTTTCCTTTTGCCAGGTATATTCTGCATCATTGGGATTCCATTTAGATTCAGCATCTTTCAATTTATCAATATCAGCTTTTGCCTGGAGTTCCTTTGCTTTCATGGCCCCCAAGTCACCAAAATATAAGTCTTCGGGTGTTAATTTTTCAATTTCTTCTTTGCTTCGTTTCGGTATGTTGGGGAACATGCTTGGAGGAATAATCTTGGATGTATGTATGAGCTTCGAAGTTACATTCTCCATGTATTCCTGATTGGTCAAGAATCGTGTCAAGGCATCATTTCTGTATGTTACCAAGTCAGCTTCATCGTGTAATTGGATACCAGCACCTTCTTTTATATCTGTCTGGTGCAATTTATGTGGAACGTGTCTCACACTGTGGACTGGTGCTTGGGCCTGTGCACGCGCTTGCGCTTGGGCTCTTGCCTGTGCTTGTGCTTGTGCCTGTGCTTGTGCCTGTTGTGTTCGTTTATTTACACGACCCTTGGGTCTACCTGGATGGGCCATTTTTACTCACACCATACGTTGTTTAGAATTGATATTGGTTTTTAAGTCTGATTTTCTTTGAATCGGACACGACCTGTTTATCTGTAAAAGCAAAAGGAAACTTGCCACGATTTAATTTGCAAAAATACTAGACGATTAAACCAGCAGACAACAACTAGGTGTAAGGCGATTACTTGCCTGAATTCCAACCTATAGTCATTGACTTATTTACTTTAAAAAAAATTGATTTTTAATGGATGGTTTTGTAGATGGTCATAATCACCTGTAAGTTCCTGCACGTAACTCTCATTCGCCAACCTTCAAGAACTCTATGCTAACGTCGGTCAAGAAATGTACAAACCTATAGTTACATTATGTATTAATAATAAATAATATAGGAGTAAAATAAAAAAAGAACTTGTTGTAATAACCCATGTTAAGAGAATAAAAATTAAAATTGCTAGATTCACAAATCAAATCTTCCGTTGACGAATTCTTCATCGTCCATATGATGGTCTTGATCGATTTCCATTTCATCTTCCTCGTCGATCTGATCATCATCAATGACATCCTCATCAGGAGGAAGGTTGGGGTTTCCAGGAATAAATGATCCTGGATTCTTGTAGGTATTCATTCTATGAGATTTGCCAAAATGGTCTTCCATTGCAGAGTCGTCAACATAGGTAAATCCCTTGAAATTAGCCTGGATACCGGGCGATAATGGAGTTGAAGCCATTTCCATCTGCTTCTTCAACACTGAGGTAGATTCGGAAGTGAATTCGGGGTCAAAGTTAGAAGTATCCGTCTCAGATGACAAATGAGGCTTGAATGGTGGAGGGATCGACTTGGATCTCAACAAGTTCCAGTCAATTTCATTAAAAAATGCATGCGCTCTCAATTCACGGGCATCGTTAGTAGCACCCAATCTGTGCTTAGGGTTTCTGTTTAACAATCCTTTGACAAAAGACCTACCTTCCAATGACAAAACTTCCTTAGGAAATCTAACTTTACCAAACGCAATGTTCTTGTACATCTGCTGGGTGTTGTCGGCATAGAATGGAGACCATCCACAGCACATTTCAAAGATTAAAACACCCAACGACCAGAAATCAACCATCTTCGTGTATCCAGACTCATCAAGCAACACTTCAGGGGCCAAGTACTCTGTAGTGCCACAGAATGTATTGGTGGTTCCATCATTGTTTAAGTTAGCCTTAGATAACCCAAAGTCGCACAAAGCAATATGTCCATTGGCATCAAGCAAAATGTTCTCCGGCTTCAAATCACGATACACAATATCGTTGTCATGCAAATGCTCAAGTGCTAACACTAATTCGGCAATATAAAATTTGGCCCGGTCTTCGGTGAATCTTCCTTCCTTTTGCAAGTGCCAAAACAACTCCCCACCGGACATGTAATCGGTGACTAAATATAAATCTGCGGGTGTTTGGAAAGAAAACTTTAATCCAACAATAAATGGCGATGCTGCAGCAGATGTCCGGACAAGAATGTTACGTTCACCAATTGTGTGGGCAATCTCCTTCTTCTTGACAATGACTTTCTTGGATAACACCTTCATGGCATAAATACGACCAGAATCCCTCTTCTTAACTTGAAAGACTTGACCAAAAGTACCCTTACCTAATAAACGTAACACTTCGAAATCATCAGGGCCATAAGATTTCTTGTTGTCCAACGAAGTATACTCCCAGGCAATCTTGATAGAGCCAGAAGAAACACGCTCGCCAACAATACGTGCCTTCAACTGAACCCATTCTGCTTGCGAAGTTTTGTTGGTGATCGTTGATGGGAAAATACGAACATGTCCCAAAAATTCATCGTCTCTTGCGGCATCATAAAGTGATATATCTAACTCCGACTTATGTCCAACAACATCAAAAATAGCTTCATGAGTACAATCATTGTTGGTGGTGGCCTCTTGGTTTGAAGCCAACTGAAGTTGCTGAGTGGAAGATTGTCTTTGATACAAGGATGGTCTGCCAGACTTCACGGGTAATGCACGAGATGAAGGGTGATTGTTGTTATGGATCTGGGTATTCAAATTCCCAGAGATAGGATGGTGATGTTTGAAAGGAGTTTGTGGTGACATACCGTAAGAAGAAGGTGCATTTGTAACAAATTCGGACGATTCAAAGGTGCACACAACGTAAGGTTGCGTAGCAAGAATGTCTCTTGTTTCAAGGATTGTGACCTTTAATTTACCCTTTGGTTGACTGTTTCTTGCCGATGGATTCAAGGTTTGGCCGGTTTCATCTGTCGTAATGATGATTGGTTGGCCATTGGCGTAGTGCTGAGCTGATTGTTGTTGTTCGTATTGCTTTTGGTAATGTTGCTGTTGCTGCTGCTGTTGCTGCTGTTGTTGTTGTTGCTGTTGTTGCTGTTGAGCAAACTGGTTCACTAGATTTGGTTGATCCTTGGATTTAAATGTCTGGTTCAAGTATGCTTCCAGCAGATTTGATTGGTTCATAGCGGTAGTACTGGTGGTACCGTACACCATAGAATTGCTGGATACGGCAGTTGTTGGTGTGACGTTGACGAGACCCTTCGGGAGAAACTTGTTCTCGTCCTGGAATGGAATGTTTGGTCTGTTTTCATGATCTTGTGGCACTTGGTTTGGGGCGGCAGAAACGGCCCCATCCTTTTTTATGTAGTTTCCAAAGCCAAAAATGGACTTGGCAAAGTCGGCCATTCTATACTGAGTGTCTATGAAAATGCAATGGTACTAAGCGGTTGCAGTAAGTGGAAATGCAAACACACTTTAAATGATTAAATGGGGGTTTAAGGGAGAAGGGAATGAAGGGAGGAGGGGCGATTAAAATAAGGGAGGCAAGTGGTAAGGTGCCAATGTCGCAAACGGGAGGTCTTCCAATGAGTAACAATTGGTATTCTCAGTGCCTGTATGTGATATAGTGCAGTGCAAGCTAAACCTGAATTGCTTCGAGTTACGGCTGGAAATAAATGGAATGTACTGAAGTGTTGTCTCTTCTCTATCGCTAATAAAATATGATCGAGAAAAAGTCGCACAAAGCTGATTTAACGAGAAAAAAATTGCAGTAAAAAAAGAAATTTTGCCCTAATGGTATCATGATAACGGATCCAGATGCGGATACTGTACCGATATAAGAAGTGGCAAGAAGAGGTCACTACAATTTCCTCAATAGTCATGTTCTCCAGGGCCATTCGGGGGAGAAAAAAATGTGAATCATGGAATGTCTGACCTCTTCGTGGCGGAAGACCCTGTAACGATTTCTTGAGTCACATACAACAACTGCCATGACAACATGCTCCCTTTACGAACACTCCTCTTTTTCTTGTATTCACATTTGCTTCTGTTTAATTTTTTTTTATATTTTTATTTTTTGAGAGCTTGGATGGTTTAGCCGAAAAGTTTGGTTATATACACGGCTAGTAGCCAGATTTGGTTCATTGATATGAGATTTGGGTAAGTGCCATGGTTTATTTGCTACAGTGCTCACATATGTAAACTTGTTTAGCAGCTGATCAAGATTGCTAATCTGCTGCATTTTCTTTTCCACGATAGGAAGTTAAACGCTGATCCCTAGTAAAATTAGCTGAGAGGTACAATTGCTTCTCTGTCTGTCTCTTTTATGTTTGTTCGGAAATGCGCCCCAAAAATTATATACTCTGGCTACTTTAGCTTAATTATTACTTTGTTACATCATTTTAATCCACAACGGTCGCAGAAAATCAGCAACTAACTCAATTGCATTTTTTCAAATTGACTATTTGTCAATAATCATCAATGAATTTGCATATCTGCTTCTTCCAAGTTACCCATTGTTATTGTATTGTATGCGGGATTAGTTGAAGTGTAAACGGTCGATCGCCAAAAAAAAATTCCTGATGATTTTCTATTGGTAATAATTATTTTCCATTTACAGAAAAACCCATAAACAAAAATTAAAAGAACATTCTTGTAAAGCGCACTATCATTCAAGATATATCGTTCAAAAACAAATGACATTGATCCAGCGACTTTATACTTCTCTGATGCGTTTTTACATCTCTTTGCATGGCCCAATTGCGTAAATCGAGGTTGTCTTTTTTGGCGCCCTCAAAAAAATGGGTTATACAGAAAAAGGCCAGGTATCGTGGGCAATATCCTGCAGATTAACTGGCGTAAGCGCACGGTCAAATTTTCACCAACTACACAATCCATCACACCAACAATCATCATGTTCGGTGCCGGCATTTGGAACGGAGTTAGACTGTTTAGTCTGTCGAGTATCTCTGCTAGCAGAAACACAAATGACAAATTTTTCAAAATTTTGAAGTATGCCAAGCCAGTCAAGTCCACCAATGGCTACAAAGTTGGCGACGAGATTCCTAGAGACTTGAAGATCCCATTACAAGCGAAGACGGTTCCAGACTACAAATATGAAGCTATGTACTTCAAGAGGCAAAATAGAGGCTTGTATGGTGGTGTCCAAAGGAAGAGATCGAAGAACTGTTCCGAATCCGGAAATAAGTCGTTAAGAGTCCACTTGCCTAACATCCAAAAGACCAAGTTATGGTCTGAAACTCTTGGAAAATCGATTCAATCAAAGGTTAGTACAAAAGTCTTAAAGACGATTACCAAGGAAGGTGGTTTGGATAACTATTTGACCAAGGAAACGCCAGCCCGTGTGAAAACCTTGGGATTGAAAGGCTGGGGATTGAAATACCAAGTCTTGAAGCAACGTGAGTTCAACCAATTACCAAAAATCAAGACAGAAACTGGCGAGATCCAGGTGTACCATATCCACAACGACGGTAAGCAAATTATTGTCGGTAAGAACAAGTTATTAAAGGAATTGTATCCTTTGGTCAGAAAGAACAGCTACACCAAGGTTAGTCCTACTGAGTTCCACAGAAACCATAGCTATTTAACCATCGGGGAACTTGTTGATAAGTTACAAGAGCATAATTACGATTTTTCCAATGTCACCATCTAGTCATGTACATAGTTAAGCAATAGTTGATGAGATTGAACAAAGTGTAGATGGATTATACGAGTAAAAGTATTGGGTAGAGGTGTATACATACTTTAACACCGAGCTCCACATTAACATAAAACAGTCACGTAACACGTGACATATTGTGCGCCTTTCCGTATTGAGAAAGATCCGCACACCAATAGTCAATAACCAAAAATGCTTAACTGCAGTCTCGCAAAATTTTTCAACTCCTCCCATCCTGGTCCACGAAAAAAGGATTATAGAAAATCTTTCAGACTTTTCATATACATTATATCTCATAGTAAAAATGGCTAAGTCAGGTATGTAATATGAATAATGAATGTGTGAGTTGAAACATACCATTTGAATGAACTGGTGAAAAGCATTTGAGAAACTACCCAGAATAGAAACGACTACTTTAAGATTGTGGGTAGTGAGAAGAGCCATTAACGAGAGAGAATAATAAGGGAAGAAAGTAGACTACAATATCAAGGAGAGACAGAGATTGATTGCTTTGATACTGAATCCGATTTTAATGAATGTTACCAACCATTTCAATGTGAAGCACACACTATACCCCGTCTTCCGTCATGAATCATTTTACTAACAAATAGGTATTGCTGTTGGTTTAAACAAGGGTCACAAGACTACCGCTAAGGAAGTCGCTCCAAAGATCTCCTACAGAAAGGGTGCTTTGTCCAAGAGAACCGTCTTTGTCAGAAGCATTGTCAAGGAAGTTGCTGGTCTTGCTCCATACGAAAGAAGATTGATCGAATTGATCAGAAACGCTGGTGAAAAGAGAGCTAAGAAGTTGGCCAAGAAGAGATTGGGTACCCACAAGAGAGCTTTGAGAAAGGTTGAAGAAATGAACAAGGTCATTGCTGAATCCAGAAAGCACTAAATATATCACTTGTAATTTAAGTACTTTACTCAATAAAACCTACATAATATAGACATTCTATCTGTAACAATTGGTTCGTCGACATTGATGATTATTAATGATTTGGTGGATGGCGATATTGCCGTATCGGTGATGGAAAATCAACTTCTTTGCGACTCAGGCAGACTAAGGGCTCTACAAACATGTTGCGCCGTCAGTTGAGAATAGGAGCTCGGCGTTGGCTCAGTGTACCTCCACCAGCACATTTTACCGATCCAAGTACTCCCCCACAACCATATTCCTCGACTCCACCTCAATCTTACCAGGATGGATCATCTATACCTCCACCACAACCAAGCAACATTTCTATTCCACAGTCAAACCCAAATACAAATGGGCAAGGAAACAACGATTATTCGGAAAGAAAGAGCTTCATCAAGGAGATTACTACTCTCGTGGCAATGGGTGCATTGGCATATGTTGCAATTGACAACTACGTGGGTCGAATCAGGTTGGTTAAGTTGAATCAGGAGTCCAGTGCTATCAACTTAAAAACTCTCCAATTACAGAAACAAAACTTTGTTAACGCTGGAAAGAGGCAACAGCTTGAAAGATTACAGGAACGCAAAGAACATAGCAGAAGGGCATATAAGATGGGTCTCCACATTGCATTGCTTCGTAAACAATTGGCCGACGCCGGAATAGAACCAATCGCGATCGATGAAGTTATTAAAGAGTTTGAAAAGAGTGTCAGGATAGACAACTCCATCAGGAATGTTAATGGCCAGGTATTGTGGCTCGAAGAAAGTTCAAGTAAGTACAACTCGTTTTCGCCCAGTTTAACAGAAAATTTTACTAACCTATACAGATCTTAGGTCATTCTTACCAGACATCCATGAATATGACAGACGTAACGTTGAAGACAAGAAGGAGTAAGCTATCTTCGACTAGGCCAAACTACAAGGTTTAGTTAGACAAAGGGTGCAAAAAGTTGACAAAAATCCCCCCACCTATTGGTTTTAAGATTTAGGAATAATAAATAACAATACACTATTAATATTAGTAGAACCAAATCACAGCATACGACTATAAGGTCTCCGGTGGTTTAGAGCTATAAAGAATTAAAAAAGTACAAGGGTAAACCATCCACCTTGTGCAAGGTAAACGAATTTATGTTACCCGGCCACATCTCTTTTATATAAATATGATAAATCTGATGCCCAATCTAGATTTTTCTTCTTCATACAATGTCTTTTAACATAGGCGCCCATTAGAGTCACGGTTTATATGACTTCCTCTACATATAATCTATAACCACTCTGTGGTTTTTTCGTGCTCGGGTAAGCCTTAGATTAACGGTTTTGCCCAACCTCACAGGTCGAGTCATTTTCTGGATTGATGGAGTGACGACGCGGTTCTAAACCTACAATTCTCTTTGTACATTTATCGTGATTATTCTGGTTCATTATCTTCTTATCTTAACCTAACTTTTCTAAGCTCTGCGATATTCTACCAACTCTGCATCGATGCTACCGAGTTCACGCTGTTTCAATTTTAATTGTAGCAAGTTAAACTTTGGACAACATACAGATTTGGCCCCTGGCCCATTCTTCTCGTAGAAGCTCTTGCAACACAAGTACAACTCGTCTATTAACTTGGTACATTTGGATTCGTTGTATCCATTGGCTTGCAAACAGTTCTGAATAGCACAGGCGTGTGACTTGCACGTACTTCCTTCCGGATCTGCCATTCCACGTAGAAGATGTAGAAGAAGATGAGGTCTGTAAACTACTAGTTTTATTTTTCGTTGTGTCTCATTTTGCTATTTTTCGATTTTCCTCACACATCTCATGTGTTATGCAATCAATGATCTGTCCAAGTCTGTGTGATAATCGTCTTCATCATACTCACTTGGCTCGTAGATGACTAATGGAACAAACTCATCCTTTGTTTGTTGTTCTCTTGCATTGACCTTCTCCACGTAGAATACTAAACACCCAGCAAAGACAGCTACTAAGATGGCTATGATCCCCCAACTCGATAAGTGCCATCTGAAACTTTCAATTTCTGATCTCATGGCCGAGTTCAATTCAGTAGTAATTTTATGGTTGGTCTCTTGGATCTTTAGTATTATTCTTTTAGACAGAAGAGTATTATCCGACTTCTGATCGTTTATCGCCACTTGAGTATCATTCTTCATCTGAATAAAGCTACTGTTCAACTCATCCGATATTATGTGGAAATCTCTTTGTAAAATATTGATCAAGCTGATCAACTCATTTATATGCTGTTCTCGAGATCTTGTTACGTCAACACGAATCTCCTGTTGTGCACTTTCAAAAAGGTACTGCTCGTTCTCTAACTCGTACATCTGAGCATACTTAGTGGACAACTTGCCTAGTTTCAAGTTTAATTGCTGGACAATTAAGTTTAATACTTCATCCGCCTGTTCTGCCGTGAATCCTGCCTCCCTGAGTTCTATGTAAACCGCGTAAGTATCCATGTAGGGCTCTAGATTATCAAATATGGTAGTTAAGTAGTCATCTTCAGTGGCTTCTGGGGTTGTGGCTTTTTCTTCCACGGAGTCTGGTTCAGGTGTCAGAGTCTTCTTGATATTCACGACATTTCCACTAGTTGTTTTTGTTTTGCTTGGTTCTTTGAGTTTGTTGGTAGCAGGTTTGGAATACAATCGAAGCGTTGACGGCACATATGACGTTAAAATGCTGGACTTGTGTAGTATGCCTGGTACACGTTTGAACGAGTAACGTGTTGGTGTGCTTATTTTGGTGAGGTATGTGCCATATTTTATCATTCTACCTTAAGATATGTATAATTTCCCTGTCTGCTTATCCTTGTTTCGTTCTGAAATGGGTATTTGTTATGTTTGTGTATAAGGATTTGTATAATTCCAAATATTTGCGGAGTTGGTTTGTGTGCTTCGTTTTCCGAACTGGTCTCAGTCGTTTTAGCGAGCCTGTTATTTCTTTTTTTTGGGTAACCATAAGCGAACGCACAATAAACTCCTTTGACACGAATGTGTCAAGCAAGTATTACGCTTTTTATTAGGTTAACAAGATAGCTCAGTATATACTTAAGTAGAATTATAAATAGTGGGCTTTGTGCGTTGTGTAATAAAAAAGCGACAGGAGAAACCCATGAATACTCAATTCGGAATGGTCGAAGTATACCACCGATTCTGTGTTGTCACCACTAAAGCAGGAGAATCCTCGGGTTTGGTGGATTCGATTAGGTGTGCATGAGATAATTAGTTGAGAGCTTGGAGGGAAAATACGTGTAAACCTTTCGAAAATCTGTGCATCATTTCTCTCTCTCAACTTTTCTAATGAGTGGACATTCTCCTTAAAAAAACTAACCAACACATCTGTTCTATTACGGGAATCTGATAGGTAAACCGTAAGCTTCTTATTTGAATTGATTTTGTTAAGGGTCAAGCGGCACCCAGATTGCAAATCAATTAGTTCAATTGGACGAATAGCCTCGTTAACCACTGAATACTGGTTGAATTCTTTAAAAACCATAGTCTTGAGCAGTTCGACATCTGAACTATTCTCCCACGCCATGCCTTCAGGTGAATATATATTTATGTGCTCAACTTGGGAAAGAAAAGTACTCCAAACAATGAATTTTGCAGCTATTTTAGATTGTCTCATCTTTTCCAAAGCTTGGTGGGTTTTGCTGATTATCTGATATTCCTTCCGAATTGAGTAGGTTGCCTGAACACTTTTGTTTGGAGGAAGCTGTAGAACATTTTCAGCATCTAAGAAAGGCTCCGGGATATCTGGCGGCGGTGGGATTTGCAAGGTTTTTTGGTTTAGAATCAAGGTGAGACTAGTGGGAAGCACCAGAGGTAGTAAGGCGGTTATTTCATCCTTAGTAAGATGATGCTTGAAGATATCAGGAAGAACAAGTTGACGAAACCCTTTAAGCAAACCTAATATGTAATTCCATAACAATTTCAATATTATTATATAGCGCCAATCATTAATACCGCGTTTAGTGTATGCAATGTTCTGTGCCACTAAATGAACAAGCCGCCACCGAGACAAGTCTTGACGAATGCGGTGCCAAATATTAGACAATCTGTGATATATTAGGAAGAAATACACCAACAACACTTTGGCCAAATGTAAACGTAGTAGTTGAAATGTGCTAAGGTCAAAGTTTAAGTTCACTAGATTGACGGCTTGTCCAAAAAAAGGTGTTCTAAATGCATTCTTTTCAGCTAAGGCCGTGATCAGTTCCATTTTAGGAGTGAGAATAGTAAGGACTTCGCTTTCAACCTGGTCACCAAGTGTATTGGCAAAGCTGTCGAAGTTCATTTGTAAGCTGTGGAAGAGGAAATGTGTGCAGCCAAAAATAAACTAGAGAAAAAATCCACAATTGTTGCAAAAAATCTACAATACAAGCCAAATTTCAAAAATACGCAAGAACTAAAAATTATAATACACACATAAAGACTAAAATTGTAACTTGAACTGTTTAAAAAGTTTAAGCATCAACGGCTTCAGCCTCCACAGTTTCAGCTTCCACTTCTTCAGCAAGTGGTTCTTCAATTTCTTCGGTGGTGCTTTCTTCGGTTTCTTCTTCAATTGCAATAGCAACCAAGTTGTCGTTTTTAGACACTTCGGTTCCCTCATTAGGGATAGTCAATTGCAATTCACCGTTAGCCAAGAACTTGGCCTTGATTTCTTCGAATTTGATGACCTTGTCAAATTGGAAGTGCTTTTCAAAACTAACTTCGTGGTTTTTGAATTCCTTGATGAGGGAAGCAGCATCTTCTCTGATTTCTTCTTCTTCTTCATCATCTTCGTCTTCGTCTGCTTCTTCATCTTCTTCTTCTTCTTCATCTTCCTCTTCCTTTTCGGCATCTTCGATTTCTATGTCTTCAGCTTCTTGTTGTTCCTTTTCGGCCTCATCGTCTTCTTCTTGACCTTCAAAACCAGACCATTCAAAAGGTTCAACTTCTTCGTTACTGGCATCAACATAGTCTTCGTCTTCTTCTTCTTCATCAGCTTCAGCTTCAACTTCTTCAATGTCAGACTCTTCAATGTCAGTGAAGTTGAACTTACCCTTAACAACTAATTCATTTTCATGCTTCAAGAATTCAATTTTAACTTCTTCCTTGATCAAAGAAGGAAATCTCAAGTTGATTTGGTAAGTGTTGTCGTCCAATTCAAGAACTTCGCAATCCTTGCTGTTTTCCAATTCACCAGACAAGTCGATGATTTCAACTTCGTCGTCAGAGTCTTCAGCTTGCAAATAACCTTCTTCGTCATAAATTTCGTCATCACTTGGAATCAATTCTTCATCAGTGGAATCTTCTTCGCTGTCATCACCTGGTAAGTCAAATCTATGTCTGTAAATGGTAATGCCTTCGTCATCAGAGGAGTCGGAGTCGGAGTCAGATTCAGAGTCTTCGTATTCGTAATTTTCTGGGTTGCCGGCATCGAATTCATCTTCGCTGTCAATTTCAATATCGGAGTCGATTTCAATGTATTCTGGTTCAGAACCCAATTCAGAGTCTTCATCTTCAGAAATGATGATTTCGTCACCGGAAACCAAGTCTTCTTCAAAGAATTGTCTGACATTTTCCAATTGCAATTGATCCTTCAAGCTTTCAGAGTCGGAATCGTATTCAATTTCTTCTTCAGATTCGTCACTTTCGTCGCAATCTTCACATTCTTCACAGTCTTCACAGTCTTCACAGTCTTCACAGTCTTCACAATCGTCACATGCATTACAATCTTCACATTCACTGTCGTCACATTCTTCTTCCGAGTCAGAGCTTTCAGATTCTGAGGAGTCGGATTCACTGTCAGAAGTTTCAGAGTCGGAATCGAATTCAGAGTCTGAGTCGGATTCAGATTCAGATTCAGATTCAGATTCAGATTCAGAGTCGGAGTCGGAGTCGGAGTCGGAGTCGGAATCAGATTGAGCTCCAGCGATTTGTCTCAAGGCTTCAGCTTGTAATTGATCGTTCATGTCAATAACGTCCAAGATGTCTTCTGGTTCGGAAAAGTCATCTTCGGAATTCGAGTCAGATTCGGATTCGGAGTCATAGTATCTGACCAATTCGTCATTCATATCGTAAACAATGCCATCTTCTTCCAACATGTCAATAGCTTCATTTTCCAATTCATCATTCATGTCAACAATGTAAGCTTCACCATCGGAGTCGATGTAGATTTCTTCGATGTCATCTTCGGAGTCAAATTCGGATTCAGAGTCGGATTCAGAGTCGGATTCTTCTGATTCTTCAGAAGTGATGTCTTCGTCATCTTGATCGTTGTTGTTCAAGCCGAATTCGTAAACTTCTTCTTCTTCTTCAGAGGATTCAACATCGCTTTCTGGTTCTTCGACATACACCAAGTTTTTGGAATGTTGGCGTGGGTAGTATTTTCTATACTTTCTGGTGTCCGGTTTGTAAGATTTGAAGTATCTGTCGCCAGGGTAGTAGTTTTTCCTGGCGTGGGCGTTCTTTCTGTAATTTCTTGGGAAGTAAGGCATTATGATATATTAGGATGAAATAAGTATGCTGGGTATATGCTAGGAATTAAGACTGTTTACAACTCTTGTCTGTGTCTATTAAATGGTTTTGTAAATAGTACTGAGCAATTCAAAGGCTATACCGTATGAAGACTTATTTATAATAAAACTAAAATTTTCAATTTGTCTAGGTTAAGATGAGATGGAGGTCGAGGCTGCGGCTCAACCAGCATTACCCGGTACGGCAAATTCCCTGCAGGTGTTCCATCACGTTCTTAAGAAAAAGAAAGAACACTAAAGACTTTTGTAGAACAGAAAAAAAAGTTCCATAATACAAGTGAAAAAATTTTACTGGTAGAGAGGCGTTTTGTGTAATATTAACGCGTTAGCGTGCGTCGCACAAGAACCGGATAGAAGCTATCGCCACTACAAAATTTTTCTCTGTCTGAGACTGAAGGGAGTCTCGCAGCTCCCCGCGCACTAAGGCTTCCTCTAATTTTTAATTTTTGGACTGTTGTTGACCAAGTTTGTTGTTACCCGGCTATTGAGTTGCAGTATAAATAGACTATACTTCCCTCGCCTCCCTAGATTTTTCCGGCCAAATCTCTTTGCCTTTTGGCTTAGATCAAGTGTAGTATCTGTTCTTTTCAGTGTAACAGCTGAAACGTCATCATTGATGACTTTGATTATGTTACCTTATTTTTGGATCTTGGTGGTTGGGAATGATGGGCTTGCTCACACCCAACCACACAGTGTCGTTGCCATTGCACTTTCCGGCTTCTGACGCAAATCATTTTTATTTTAAGATATCATCATGTGGACATTATGATGTTTTAAAAGAAAAATGGTTTAGAGACTATATTGAACTTTGCGTGTATGTTGACACTGTTACAATGCTCAGAGATTAGTCATGTCCGTGTATTGTATTGTGCGTAAGTTGGTCCCATCGCATTTGTATCCCCGATTAGTTAGTAGTGCGCATTTCTCGTTTTGTTACACTTTTCTGATTACTACGATTACTAGTTTATTTCCTACAACACCCCCCTCTAAAATCATTAACGACACTTTATTGACTACTATTGACGGATCACGATGATCCACTTTGATCGTGAAACTGATTTGACTTCGATCAGTGATTCGTCTATTGCGAACAACGGGTTATTTCCCAGTCTCCGACGTCCTTCTGAAAATGATGACATATGCAGCTCAAGTGTTCCCTCGTCCATAGAAAACATAAGAGAGATATTTCCTGCTCGAGAGGAAGATTATGATATTACTGAACAATTAAACAGTATGGATTCGGGTTTAGATTCGGCTTCTGAACAATCCGATTCCTCTAAAGCATTAGATCCTGCTATCATAAACCAAATGGCGACTTCGATGGCAAACAACGAACCAATAATTGTACAGGACTCCCGTTTCAAATACCTTGGGCTTTATGAAAACTTGAAGAAAGCAAGCAACCAAGATGATAGTTCAGTGTTTGGACTTTCTCGATACGACGATTTTACCAAATATGTCGAGCAAACCGAGTTGAATGACCGTATTCATTCAAAATTAGCATCAAAATCCAATCAAGAGGAAACCTTTCTAAGTGTATTGAACCCTCAAGACTTAGCCCAGAATTTTGAAGTAAACAATTTTGAGCTGGAGGCAGCTCTGAAGCCGAAGAATTCCTGGTTCAACAAGGAAACTAAACTGAATAATGAATCATTGTTTAAGAGATTAAACCGAGACAAATCAAAAATGGAGTATGTCGATGCTGAATACTTCATTGATGGATCGTCTTCGAACTCAAGCTCACAAACTCGAAAGCATGTATTTCTACAAAGAAAGCTCAAAGTGCGACACCTTCAGATGATTTCCTTCGGTGGAACGATGGGAGTTGGTCTTTTCTTGAATATTGGAAAGGCCATGAATATCTCGGGTGGTTTTGGCACTGTTTTGTCATTTTTCATCTGTGGTTTGATTGTGCTTGCTACAATTATCTCCTTTTGTGAAATGGTGACCTTTGTTTCTGTTGTCGATGGTGTTTCGGGCTTAAGTTCTCGATTTGTTGAAGATGCATTTGGGTTTGCAGTTGGGTGGCTTTATTTTGCAAGTTTTGCACTCGGATTAGCAGGTGAGATTGTGGCATGTGTTATTATGCTATCATACTACCCCGAATTGCAAATCACGACCAACAAAGGATCGTCAACAGGATTCGTCACTCTCTTCCTATTGCTTATTCTAGTCAGTAACTTGATTGACGTGCGGGTTTTTGGTGAAATTGAATACGTCGCCTCAGTGATAAAGTTGGTTGGTGTGTTGGTCATGATTGTGGTTATGATAGTATTGAACGCTGGAGGTATTAATGGGCACCGCTTGGGATTCAAGTATTGGCAGTATCTGAAATCCAGCTTTGAAGAGAATATTATTTTTGGTCTCTTTCGACCTACATTCAATTTGCATGACAATGGTACAGAGCCATTAACGACGGGAATAGGAGGCGACAAGGGCAGGTTCCTTTCTTTATCTGTTGCGATCCTAGTCTCTGCGTATGCATACAGTGGGACCGAAATCGTTTGCATTGCTGCTTGCGAGGCTAGAAATCCAAGGAAGGCGTTACCTTCTGCAACAAAGAGAGTGTTCTTACGAATTATTATCTTTTACTTGTTATCTGCATTTGTTGTCTCGTTGAACGTGTATGCTGGAGACCCAAGACTTTTGCGTTATTACCTGGGAAAGACAGGAGTTAGTGAAAGTCAACTCAGTACCAATCCCGCTATTGCATATACCGGTGGAATGAATTGTGGTTCTCCTTCAGTAGTGTATGCTGGGTATGGGAGCGGTGCACAGAGTCCGTGGGTTATTGCACTTCAAAGTGTGGGTCTGTGTCGCTCAAGTGCAGCAGTTAACGGACTCATGGTGTTTTTTGCACTTAGTTGTGGGAATTCCCAGTTGTACGTCAGTTCGAGAACAGTCTACTCGTTGGCATTACAACGAAAGGCACCAAGGTGTTTCACCTATTGTAATAGATTTGGGATTCCATATGTTGCTGTGCTATTTCTGGCCGCGTTTTCCTTACTTGCATATATATGCGTCTCCGAACTGGCGGCGGTGGTTTTCCAGAACATGACAAGTCTTATCGCTTCTTCGGGTGTGATTCTTTGGTTTGCAATGTGCCTTAGTTTTGTGAGATTCTACTATGGCTTAAAGAGGAGGCCTGATATTATGAGTCGTGACGACAAGTCTTACCCTTATAAGTCTCCATTCCAGCCGTATGCTGCATTTCTAGGGTTATTTGGATCTTTATTCATTTTGCTCGGAATGGGATTTGTGGTCTTTCTCGAAGGTGAATGGAACACGGTGTTTTTCATTTCGAGTTATGGTTCGTTGATGATTTTTACAGTATTGTACTTGAGCTACAAATTTATAAAGGGTACCAGATATGTACCTTTGGATACTCTCGATTTTGATTCAGGAAGGACAGAGATAGATAGATACATTTGGGATGGCAACAGAGATTATAATATCCGGAGTGTTAAGGATATATTTTGGAAGTTAGTTTCGTTCTTGGCTTAGATTTACGTTATTTCAGTTCAGGTATGTTGTATTATATGGAATGATTTTACTTTATTTTCTGCAAAGCGTTTTACTGCGAAAACCCATGTGTAGTAGAAGAAAAAACGGGTATTTTTCAGGAAATTCCCAATCGGGCAGGAATTGCGTTAAACAAGGCGCTGCCTCGTCTAATTTGGAATTTACAGGTGGCATTAGATATATTGAATGGCTGATCCCTGCAAAAGTTTTAGCACCACTTAACTATTAGAACTGTTTAGAAAGTAGTTAAAATGTCATGGACTCCTACTGAATCTTTCATCAGAGGTAAGATCATTAAGCCATTCTTACCCTTTGACAAGCATCCTCATTTGCGTAATGATAACTTGAAAAGTTTGTACCCTGGTGATGAAGTCTACATCTTTGAAACCAAAGAAGACAAGTGGGCCAGAGGTTATGCCTTAGCAAGACCATTCCCCAACGATTTTACCATTACCTCGGTCAATTTGGATGAATTGCCTGGTACTAAGATTTCAGTGGTTGTGTTTCCGTTGAAGTACGTTATGCAGTTGGCAAAGATCCCTATCTCCTCGATTTCTGTCAGCAAGGACTTTAACAATATCTCCAATATGGATATTGTTCCTACCATCCACGATGCTGAATTGGCTCGTAGGGTCGCAGTTGACGGTGAACTTTTGGAAGAATCTAGACCAACGGTTCCAAACTTACCATTGGAGAATATTACTGAAAATGGTCACTTGATTGCTGAAATCAAACATGCCCTTGGTTTGTTGACTTCCCATATCTTTGCATTGTACTCCATTGGTGAATTTAGACTTTTCAACAAGTTGTCATTGATCTACTTTGATTTGAACGAAGCCAGAATCAAGTTAACTCACAATTTATTAACGGTTAATGAGATCCAGGTCGCTAAAGAAACTGCTACTTACTTATTGGGTAAGATTCCAAAGAAATTGGCTTCCAAGGCAGCTAGATTGAACGCTAGTTCCTATGACTTAGATAACACCGAAACCGATATTTCAGGTTACAAGGCTATCTTGGCTAGAGATACCATTTCTGGCGAATTACTTTCCAACGATGTGGAATTACCTTCGAGAATTGCCTTTAACCAAGTTTTGTGTGCATTGGCTTCCAACTTCCCAATCAATGCCCATCACCATTTGCAGCAGTATTCTTTGGAACCTCCTCCAAACAAGAAATTGTTCCATGAGCCGCCTTCTCATATTTTGGTTGATTTCAAGTCGGTCTCTGGGTCCTCTGCTTACCAACCTCCTGGTTTTGCTGGTATGATCGCCTACTTGTATGTGCGTAACAATCGTAAGAGATTAACTGAAGCTTTCGCTGTTCACACTAACTCTGTTGATGATTTGGTCAATGTTGAAAAGATTAGTGCTGCCTTGTTTAGAAATATTCCTTCCAGTGAAATTGAGAATAGCAGAGTCTATTTGGTTGCTGTGTTGACCGAAGAAATTGACTTGAACATAAAGAATGCCAACAACCTACCACTGATCAGAAGAGTTAAGAAGGGTGTTGCTGCTGGTGTGACTGATATTACGAGAATTTTTTCCAAAAATCAAGGTGCCTTGGAATCTGGTGAATCTCACCAGTTCTCCATTAAGTTGTTTGGTTCTTATGTTAATAACAAAAAGAGTCTTCTCAAAGACGAATCGGACGGTGTTGTTAACAATGGTTGGGGTGAACTTGTTGACAGAATTATTAGTGGTTCGAGTCATGGTGTGGTTGTTAACCCAAGAGCTGAGAAGTTGGTTGTTTCCATTAAGGAATTCAAGCACCAGTTTGTTGGTAACTACAACCCTGTCACCACGGCTGCCCCGATTTCCAGAATTAAGCCCATCTTCTTTGACCCAATGGCAGAAAACTACGAACGTATTTACTTGGCTATGGGTAAGGTGACTCTTCTTAACAGTATCAGTAAGGAAGACTTGTTGACCTTCGAAGTCAGCACCCCTGCCAACGATTTGATCACGTTTGCTAAAGCATCGAACCAACAAGAGAAACGTACCTGGCAATTCGTATCGGTTTTCCCAGATGAAGTTGTTGGGGAAATCATTAAGATTAACGGTGTTTCTTTGAAAAATCCAACAAAGACTCTTATTAAGGAAGACTTCATCGTTTTGTCATTGTATGTTAACGGTGTCTTGGCTGGTGAAGGAAGACTTCTCTATAAATCTGGTAACAGATTAGTTGAGTTTAACAAGAAGAAGAGTCACGTCGTTGAAGTCTTGTCTACTACCCACAAATTGCCAATGGCCCAAATTGAACTCAGTACTGAATACGTTGGTAAGATCTACAACTCGGATATCTCCATTGATAGTATCTTCCAGTTTGAGAGATTCTTCAAAGCGGGTCCAAAGGGCATTGATGAATTGTCTGCTGCTTTGGTCTCTTTCTGTAAGTTGGACATTTCTCAATTGGTTAAGTACTTCCCAGAGTTGTTGAGCTCTATGTACAATATTGTTGATACCTCTAGTCAACTTGGATCAAGTCCTAGTCACGAAATCTTGCAGGACAACACATTCAAGGCTATTGTTCATTTGTTAGACACTGTTTTTGGTAAACAAGAACAATACTTGTACTTGATTGATACTTTTGTTCAAAGATACAACAACCTTCCATCGATTGGTATTTTCTTGTTGAACAAGGTCTCAGAAATTTTCTTCCGTGCCGAATCCAACTGGAACTCGATGTCCAGGTCTTTGTGCAGAATTGTATCTTTGATTTTGAAGTTAGCTATTAATTCTATTACTGCCACCAGTGATAAGGGAGCTTACTTGAAGGCTTTATCTTCTTTGTTTAAGTCGGCTGCCTTTTTCCTTTCGATTCAATCGAGTGCTTTGATCAATGATCAGGTTCTTATTTTGGAAATCATTGACTATGCTATTGAGTTTAAGAGCCATTTGAACTTGCTCGACATTCTTAACTTGGTTGTTAACTTTATTGACTCCATTGGTATTAGAGGCTTAGGTGTGAATGAAGATGCCTTTAACACTAAGAAGTCCAACACCGTTGTTAAGGACCACAATATCGTCATTAGTAAGTTGCTTTTGATTCGTCGTCTCTTCAGTTCGTCGGTTGCTGATTACCCTGAAACACGTAGTGTGTTGGTTTCCAACTCTGTCACTTGGGCTATGGAAGTTTTATTAGGTCCAACTGATATTGATGCTTCTAGATTGGCTTGTACTGTTTTGAATGGTGTTTGTGACATTTTGTGGAAATATGTGTTTGTCCAAGGAAAGGTTGAAGAAATTGAATTATGTTACTCTTTCAGTAAGTTGTTGCCTGCGATTGCCAGAACTTTTATCAAGTATAACAAGTTCACTCGAGGAAATGACTACTTTAAGCCAAAGAGAACCTTCACTCCGTTGTTCTCAACCGAATTTCCATTTAAAGAATCATCTATTGATCCAATTGTCAACGATGAAGTTTTGGTTGAAATCTTGGTTGAATTAGCTACCGTTTTCTGCTTCATTTCTAAGATTGGTAAGGCCACTGCCGGTAACGAAGGTTACGCCAAAATCTTGACCAAGAAACTCTCTAACGAGTTTTTCAAGTACGACGTATACTTGGCAAACAACTTCCAAAATGAAGACATTATTACTCTTATTTCAGGTGTCAAGCTTATGAGACAAGGTAAGTACTTCCCTGAAGATAAATGGTTGTCTTTATATTCTATCATTGCTGAAGGCGGTTTACTGGCCTTGGAGCTTGTCAGACCATTGTTGATCAACAATTACATCCCACCAATCGAAGAATCTGAGAAGTTTGACAGAGTTCTTTGGGGTAACTACTTAAAGACCTTATTAAAATTGGGTGTCTTAGCTCCTGTTTCTATTGAACATTTGTCTGATGTTCCAAGAAAGGCTTGTCAGCAGATCACAGGTACCATGCGTGATAGAATTGCCTTCTTGGTCAACGAGGCTTGGGATATGTTAGCTTGGGACGCTACTAAGGAGGATATCATCAGATTTAACTTGAACAAATTTGGTGGTTACCAAGTTGAATTCATTAGTAACGATTATGGTATTTTGCAAGAATTGATGTTGTTTGCCTTGCAGAAGAATTCTGACTGTCAAAAGGTCAGTGTTAAGATCTTGTGGTCTATTATCATTTCTGAGTACATTTTGAGTGACAACATTGTTGACATTGAAAAGGAATGTCTTGTTGGATTGCATGATATTTACTATAGAAATGCTTACAAGCCAAGTACTATTGAACAGCAAAGTTTAATTGAAAGAATGAAGGTCACCATTAGATTGGACCGTGAAGATGAAGCTTTTGGTATTATTTACAACTTCATTGAAAGTTTGAGTGGTTTCTTGGCTGTACTTAATGACTTGAACAGTGTTCCTGTTGGTCCTGAATTTGATGACGACAGAACTTTCCATAAGTTGAACATCAATGCTTATTTGAAGAATGCCAACAAGCCAGAATTGTTCCACTCGTTCATTAACTCTATGTACGAAGAAAATCTCAAGAAGAACGATTATATTCAAGCAGCTTTGAGTTTGGAACTTTTGGCTTCTACTTATACTTGGGACCATCATGTTATTTTACCACCAAGTTTCAGACCTAAGTTCCCTGAACAAAGTTCCTTTGAAAGAAAGGAAGCCTTGGTGAAGATGATTGCCACTAATTACATTAAGGGTAACAGTTTGGAAAGAGCTACCGATACTTATAACGAGTTATTGGATTCTTACAGTTCTCACACCTATGATTTGAAGAGTTTTGCCTATGTTCACAACAAATTGGCCAAATTATACTTGGATCTTGAATCTTCTGAGAAGTTGAGTTCTTCCTTCTTTAGAGTTGCCTTTATTGGTGCTGGTTTCCCTGCCAATATTAGAGGTAAGGAACAGATTTATGAAGGTTTGCCATTTGAACACATCACTTCTATTCACGAAAGATTGTTAAGATTGTACCCTGGTGCCAGAATCGTGTCTGACGATTCTGAAGCCCACGCATTGAAGGAAAAGAACCAAACTGGTAGATACTTGCATGTGAGTGCTGTTGAGCCAGTCAACGAACTTTCTGACAAGTTGTTCAACACTTCTATCGGTGTTAGACAGTATGCTAGAAACAAGGATTTGAGATTCTTCACTACGATGAAGAAGATTCCTGGTGCTACATCTGTGTTTGATTTGTGGACTGAGGAAACTACATACGAGACAAATCTTTCCTTCCCAACCTTAATGAACAGAAGTGACATCAAGTATGCCAAGGTGGTTAAGTTGTCTCCGTTGGATAATGCTATCAGAACTATCGTCAACAAGAACAACGATTTGATTCAGTTGGAAAGTTTGATCAATATGGCATTCAGAGAAAAGGCTGACTTTACTTCCCTCTTCAATGATTTGTCGAGACAGCTTGCTGGTACCGTTGACTCTCCTGTCAATGGAGGTGTTGGCCAATACCGTACCTTCTTCACCGATCCAAAGTATGAAGATAACCCAGAGTATACCGTTAAGATCAGATTCTTGAAGAATGCCTTTAACGATTTGGCATTGATTTTAAACAGATGCTTGCACTTACACGGTAAATTGGTTACTTCATCAATGAAGAACTCTCACGATGCTTTAGTTGAGTTGTACAAGAAGAACTTCAAGGAAGACATCATTGCCTTGAAGATTTCAACTGACTACGAGTCTGTTGCTTACAACCACAGTGCCCCTCTGTTCCAACAGCTGCAACCACTGGCTTCTTCTGTTTCTGATAAGCGCTCAATTACAGGTTCTATGATGACAGGAACTGGCAACTCTGTTAGTGGTTCTAGATTGGCCAGAACTACTTCGCAGAACTCTTCGGCCTCGAGCAACTCGGGTCTTTCAGGTCTTTCGTCAAGCAAGTCTACTGTTGATTCAGCGTTCAACTTCTCGAACAAGCAGAAGCGTACTGCCTTAAACTGGAGATCAAAGATTCAACAGTAGTTATATATTCGAGTTATACAACTTTTATGCAAATTATGTGAAATTAATGTAGTTTCTGCTTAGGTAATCGAGTTTGGAAAAATCGTCAAGATGAAAATTCGAGCAAGACCTGTACCCTTCTACTTTAACTCCACGTCGTCAATATGTTTAGATTTGCTGCTCGTGCTGCTCGTGTTTCCGTTGCCAGAACCTCTATGGCTGTCAAGCCAGTTCGTTTCTACGCTGTCGCTCCAATCACCAAGGAAGAAGTCACCACTCGTGCCTTTGAAGCTTTGAAGACTGTTGCCGCTTTGCAAGAATCCAAACTCTCCACAGAAGCTTCTTTCCAAAAGGATTTGGGCTTAGACTCCTTGGACACTGTCGAAGCCTTGGTTGCTTTGGAAGAAGAGTTCGACTTGGAGATTCCAGACAAGATTTCCGACGAAATCAAGACTGTTGGTGAAGCCATTGACTACATCTACGAAGAAGAACAAAAGTTGTAAGAGTGCTGAAGATACAGACTAGGGCCGAAGAACTAAGGTAGCGCTAGGGGCGACTTTTGTCCTCTTTTTGCCTTCTTTGTATATAATTTTTTGGCTGGCTAATGAAAGAGATATTTTTAAAAAATTACTACAAAATGTAGAAGTTCCATTATAAAGAGGTTGTTGACCTCGATAGGTATCAGAGTATGTTTGTAGAGAGACTGTAGTGTATTCCGGGATGTGATCATGTTTACTTCCCGAACATCTTATTGGTTGATTTGGAGCGGCGGGGGCAGCGGCAGGATGCTTGAGAATACCGTTTTTTTTTTTTGTCACTAGGCTCAGGTCACGTTTCTAAATCTTGCTTATTATAAATCTTGTAACCTGACCTTTAGTGTATTGAATACTTGAGAATGGCAAAGGAATTGACTCAGAACGATCTTCCAGAAAGCTTGGGTGACAGACCCGAGAACGATAAACATGTTTATTCAGGCTCTGAGGATGACGGTGATGACGATGAGGAACAAGATGATGAAAACGAACCGCTCCCCGTACAATATCCTGGCACGGTGTTGCCTGATACGAAGGTCGAAGAAATTGATGCGGACTACGATTTGGCAGCCGAATATCCATCTGACACTGAGTACATTGACTTGGTGCATTTAAAAGTTAAATCGTTGGAAGACCTTGTTCTTTCCCGTTTCCAAAAACTCGAAAGTTTAAACTTAAGACAAAACTTAGTGGACTCGATGGTAGGAGTTGATGAATTGCCAGCCGACACTATGGAGGAATTGGACTTTTACGATAACAGAATCAATCACATTTCCTCGGGTATCAAAAAGTTGGTCAATTTAGTCAACTTGGACTTATCCTTCAACAAAATCAAAAACATCAAGAACTTGGAAGCTTTGACCAAGTTGGAGAACTTATACTTTGTACAGAACAGGATCAAAGAGATTAAAAACTTGGAAACATTAACCAAGTTGAAGAACTTGGAATTGGGTGGTAATAAGATTGAGGAGATCAGCGAGGCTTTGCTTCCCTTGGTTAATATCGAGCAACTCTGGTTGGGTAAGAACAGAATTTCTCGGTTTCAGAACTTGCATACTTTGACCAACTTGAGAGTTTTATCAATTCAGTCAAACCGTATCACAAAAATAGAGGGCTTGGAACACTTAGTCAACTTGAAAGAATTATATTTATCACATAACGGGATCGAAAAGATAGAGAATTTGGATAAGAATTCTAACTTAGAAGTATTGGACGTCACCTCCAACAAGCTTACCACGTTGGATAATTTGTCTCATTTGACTAACTTGACCGATTTCTGGTGTTCATACAATCAAATTTCTAGTTTTGACAACATTGCAAAGGAGTTAGGCAAATTGCCCGAATTGGATACAGTCTACTTTGAAGGTAATCCTATTCAAACCCAAAACCCAACCGCCTACAGACGTAAGTTGAAGTTGCACTTGGGTCCATCGTTGAATAAGATTGATGCAACTTTCTTGTCTGCTTGAAGTTGGAACCATTTGTGTATTGCGGTTTGGATGTTTTGAAGTATTTTTTCTCTCCTTCTTCTAGTATAGCATCGGAAAGATTTAGTAGGTCTAGGACCATTGGCATTTATTATTTATATGTAGTTTCCAGGGATAACGATTCACTAGTTTTAAACAAAGGTTTTATTTTATATCTGTAATATTTTGAGTAGGTTAAAAGATAATATGCCTCATGAACAAGAAGAATGGCTGCGAAAAATATTGAAGTATTTCAAATTTTTACAAAAATACAAACATACTGTGAAAGAAATGGATGGTGAAATGAACAAAGTACTCGAAATCCATAAGTTTATTGAAGACGTAGAGAATATCGAATCAAACATCAGTACATTCGAGGATTTAATAGAATTTATAAAGACGAATTTACCTGAAGGTGCAGAAGCCGCTGTTGTACAAATGGGCCTGCAATTGGAAATACCATTATCGTACATAGAGTGAATAGTGTCTATTATTTACACATTAAGCTTATTCGAGATTGTTATCCTCCGTCTTATAATTATCTAAGACAATTCTGTAGATGAAAGATGGTGCAAACCCTCCAACATTGGTGATGTAGATATCAATGTGTTCAGGTGGAATGTAATTGTCTAATAAATTAGTGGTAACCTCAACATTGTCCAACATTTGAAAGTCATCGTAGTTCATGACCTTACCTGAATTACCCACCTCAATGAGATCATCTCTGTTGAAAGGATACAATGGTGACAACTTGTACAATCCTGCCACAGCAAACACGGGAGTACGGTGTTCTTTGGCACATTCAACGACATTGGCAACTCCTGAGTTGGCCATACAACCACCGTTAGCAAATACAGCGTTGGAGCCTATTATAACCTTACCCACACGCGACATGACGGCATATGTGGTAGTGTCGGGTATCAAAATCGTTTCGATCTTATGGTCAACCAATGTTTTGACAAACTTGTGAGCTTGGTTTATGTCGTTGGGGTAGTTTTCGGTTACCAATACGGTGAACTTTCTCTTTGCACGGGCCTTGATTAAGAACTGCAATACAGTTTCCGAGTTTGGAGTTGGCGTCAACAAGATTTCGTTATCGTGAATCAAGTCAACGGACATTGTTTCCAATCCTTCATTGACGTTGGAGATTTCATCTACTAAATCTCGAATACCCTGGATAATGATGGAACGCATGTCACTCATCTGTTTCTTCAGCTGATTATGTTGCTCCTTGTGATTCGTGTTGTTGGTAGTAGAAAGTAAGCTGAACATCGAACTCAACATAGGAGTGTTATTAGAATCAGCGTGTTCGGTTTCGATTTCATCTCTGATCAATGCCAAAACTCTTCTGACAATATTTCCCGTTATTATCTGTCTTGGCTGCGCCTTGTGAAGAATTGTTCCGACCTTTCTAATAACCGAGATCAAGTCGTATGGGTTGGTCCACCGGGCAGCCGAGATGACTTTCATTAACAACTGAGCAATGGCCAATGCAATGTTTTTGTCACCTTCAAGTTGATGACGCTTTAAGCTCGCCACCACAGGATCGATGAGCGACAAGATTTCCGGCGTAACAAGTGTCGACATGACTGGAACAGAATTGGGATCTAGTTTAAATCTAGGAAAACCCGATGTAATAATGAATAAAGAGAACGAGCTGGGAAAAAAAAATAAAAATGGTGCTGACACACGACCAAACCAAAACCATATTTACTTGATAAGTATGTCTGTGATAGCCCAATGCTTGGATTGTCTTTATGACTATTCACCCAAGTTCCGTACATCAATTGATCTCATTCAGCGTCTTGCTCAAAACTTACGTATGGAAACGTTTGTAGACACGCTAGGTTACACAGTTGACTCATCGAAGAAAGACACTCAAAGACTATCGATCGCTGGGTCGTTCATTTTGATTGACGTGGATTTCAAGGATGAAAAGATCATAGCTGTATCAATTTCCAGTCCGGAAGACCAAATGACCCGTGAGCAGGGTGACTTTATCCAATCGAAGCAGGAGGTCGGCGATATCACCAAGTTATGTTTGGACGTGACCAAATCGCCCCTTTCGTTCCTCAAACAGTCAACAGCAGAGTCCATAATACTCAAAAATTTGCAACAGGACAGATTGAACAATTTTCCACTTAATCTCAAATACTTAGCAAACATAGACCAGTTGCTGAGCTCGAACTCTAATTTATTTTTGTACCTCGAGAAAGTGGCATTGCTACTCTACGAAATATCGGTCCTTGAAGGTGCCGAGCAACTGCTGCTGGACGACTGGCTTGCTCTTCTGGGATCTCTGAACTCCGTGGGAAAGATTTCCTTGAATGATACTGTCGAGGGACAAGTAGGACTCTTTACTACATTTTGGAGAGATTCAAGATTTATACACCACGAAGATGCCAATTTGGATAGCAAAAAATACCGTCTACACATGGGGTTTATACCAACGGATACACCAGTTTCGGTTGACCTCTTGACGCAAAATCGAGATGTTGTATGGGACCTAAATGGGAAGAAGTACACGTTTGACGTTGCATCGTCGTCAGAAATTTCCCCAAAATGGACTCTCAATCTCAGTATAAACCATGCAGTATATGTCCCAAAATACGTGGTTGATTTTCTTGGTTTAACGTACACTGTTGCTTCTCCACTTCCATCGCAGACAGAGGTTCGAGAGTTATTAGCTAAGTTGGCTCAAGAAACTGCGGATGATGACGAAGATGCAAATGTCACTCATGAAATTGATGGCTTGCCATTAACTATAGTGCACGAGTTGACCGAAAATGCCTTTGTTCCTGTTAGTGGAATCGCTATCAATGCACTCACTGACCTACCTCCCCTTTTATCGTTGTTACGGAACTTTATTGTGTTGGCCAACATCTATAGCAACATTATTAGCGACTGGTCTGAACCTAGTCGGATGACTGCTAGATCAAGAAGAGGATCCAAGGTAGCTAATACAGAATTGACCGAAGAAGCTAAACAGAAATTGAAGGAATCTCTCAAGTTATCTTATGATGTGACAGACGAAGAGTTGTTGGGCTTGAGTGTTCTTGCAGATCCAACGTACATTGCTCCAAACGATGATGAAGTTGATCTTGAGCAGTTTATGAAGGAGGATACTAAGAAAAGTTCGAGACCAAGCTTGCGTCTTCGACTTATTGACATCGACTTGGCCTCGCCTCAAAAGGAGCTATTATTAGCATTGGAGGGAGAAGCACAAGTCACCTTCCGTATCAGTAATGGTCAGATATTAGCGGTGCCGAATGATGACATGGAAGTAGATAACTCGAAAGAGGAAAGGTTTATTAAGGCATTGAGTTTGACGGAAGATTTGGTGCTGAGTTATAAACACGTATACTATATACAACCTTAAAATAACTAGAGCTTAACTCCAATGTGGATACTGGCAACGCCAAAGGTCAAATTTTCGTAACCCTTTTCTGGAACGTAGAAGCCTGCTTTTTCAATCATACCCTTGAATTCTTCTTGGCGAGGGAATCTTTGAATACTTTCCACCAAGTATTGGTACGAGTCTCTGTCGTTGGCAATCAATTGGCCCATCAATGGCAAGAGTGAGAACGAGTAGGCTTGGTAAGCGTAGTCTATGACAGGATTTTCGACGTGGGAGAATTCCAAGCAAGCAAAGATCCCACCAGGTCTCAAGACTCTGTAAGCGGTGTCCAAACCGGCTTGGATATTGGTAAAGTTTCTGATCCCAAAGGCAATGGTGTAGACGTCCTTTGAGTTGTCGGGGATCTGGTCCATCACTTCCCCGTTCTGGACAAGGAACTTGACTCTGTCGGAACCGTCATTCCATTCAGTGCTCTTAAACCGGATTTCACCTTCTCTCAACATGTCGGCATTGATATCGGCAACAGTCATTGTCGACTGTCTGTCATTGTATTTGCTGGCAGCATGGTCCAATAAACCGAAGGCGATGTCACCAGTACCACCAGCGACATCCAAGAAATCAAGAGGTCTATTGGATCCTGGTCTCATACCAGCATCTAATCTATTGATAAAGTGGCTCTTCCACAAACGGTGGACACCCATTGACATGGCATCATTCATGACATCGTAATTGGAAGCAACCGACGAGAACACACCACCGACAAGCTTCTCTTTGTCTTCCTTGTTGACAGTCTTGTAACCAAAGTGTGTGGTTTTATCGTCTGACATGCAACGGATGCCCCTACGGACAAATGCCGTACTGCGAATCCCACCAACAGGCCGTAACGTTCTAAGAGCAGACATATGGTGTGGTTGATGTTTTTGTGAAAAATTAATTGATCGCACTTTCTAAAATACAGTTCATAAAAAAAGTTTACTCAATTGTGTCTTCTCTTTACATACGTAATACACTTCTAGTGGTATAATATACAATTAAGCTTGAACGACTCTGACAGTGTTAGAGTGACCAGAACCTCTGGTCCAACCTTGGACAGTGACAATAGAGTCACCCTTGTTGATGATACCCAATTCAATGGCTTCGGAAACGGCCCATCTCAATCTGTTTTCGACATCTTCTTGCCAGTTTTCAACCTTGTCCTTGGTGTAGATAAATGGATACACACCTCTGTACAAGTGACAGTATCTGGCACTTCTTGGGTTTCTGGTAACCATCATAATTGGGACGTTTGGCTTGTACTTGGAAACCAATCTGGCAGAAGAACCAGAGGTAGACAAGACAACAATAGCCTTAGCATCTTGTTCATAGGCAGCAGAAACAGCAGCAAGAGCAACGGTTTCAGTGGTTGGGGTTGGCTTTTGAGCTAAAGCTCTGATTTCATTGTGCAAAGCTGGGTATGCAATGGCCTTTTCGGCAATGATGGCAGTGTTGTGCATCATAGAAACAGCTTCAAATGGATAGTTACCCTTGGCAGTTTCACCAGACAACATAACACAGTCAGAACCATCCAAAATAGCATTACCAACATCGGAGACTTCGGCTCTGGTTGGTCTTGGGTTGTAGGTCATAGATTCCAACATTTGAGTGGCACAGATGACTGGCTTAGCAGCCAAGTTACACTTAGCAATCAATTGCTTTTGGACAATAAACACCATTGGGGCTGGGATTTCAATACCCAAGTCACCTCTGGCAACCATAACACCGTCGGTTTCAGCCAAGATGTCGTCGAAGTTGTTGACACCTTGTTGGTTTTCAATCTTGGCGATGATCTGGATGTCCTTACCGTCTTCACCCAAAACCTTTCTGATTTCCTTAATGTCATCACCAGTTCTGATGAAAGAGGCAAAGATCATGTGGACACCGTTCTTGACACCGAATCTGATGTCGGCCTTGTCCTTTTCGGACAAAGCTGGCAAGTCAACATCGGTACCTGGCAAGTTGACACCCTTGTGGGAACAGATCTTACCGGCATTGACAGATCTGACCTTCAAGGTCTTTTCGTCAACAACTTCCAAAACTTCGAAAGACAAGACACCGTCATCAATGTAGATAATCTTACCGGCAGAAATAACCTTGGTAATGTTCTTGTAGTCCAAGTACATGATCTTGTCATCACACTTCTTAGCAAAAGCTTCGTCGGTGGTGAAGGTCATTTCGTGGTTTGGTGGAATTGGGAATTCCTGGTCATCGATGGTAGTACCAGTTCTGATTTCTGGACCCTTGGTGTCCAAGGCAATAGCAAGAGGACGGCCCTTATATATTTCTTCGGACTTCTTGGCGTTGTCAATGACACTTTGGTGGTATTCGTAAGAACCGTGAGAGAAGTTCATACGGACGATGTTGAGACCAGCCTTTCTCAACTTGACCATGACTTCGGCGTTGTTGGTCTTTGGACCAATAGTTCCGATAATGGAAGAACGACGGAGAGCCTTGTTAGGAGTTTCACTGACGTCCAATTGAGTTAACCACGAAAAAGCGTTCGACATATTTATGGGTTTATGGGTTTGTTGTAGAGCAGAAAAGATGCGAATCCGAACACTATAGATGGCTGCTCCTGCACTATTTATATATTTTCGTAGGTCTCGTTAAAATTTTTTCTACCCGGTTTTCTGTGAGCCGGACCGTCTGGTGGTACCACGGGTATGGTGATGGCGTGGTGTAACCTTATGCTAGGTGTCGTAGATACAGTTTGGGAATTCGCTGTTGAATAATAATTGCATTGAATTACATAGAATTCAAAGGTAGTTGGAGTTTGTACATATTCAAACCAGAGCCTTCCGTTGCATCGAAGGATGTTACAATTCCATCTTGTTTCGTAAGCATTGTTAATCTGCATAGTGAAGTTTTACACTATCTACATCATTGGAAATTCGATCGGGCCGCTAGGTAACTTCAAGTCTCCGTGGTGAAGCAACTATCTCCAGACTTCCCGTAACCAGTGTAACACAGGGTCACTGTCCACTCCAGGGCTCTGCCAACCAGGACTGATCCAGGTCTTCCACTCCGAGCCCGCTCGCAGCAAAGTTCGGAATCGGAGTTTTTTTTTTGTTTTCGTTGGGAGGAGATGGGTGTATACAGGAATCTTGATATGATACCCCCCTTCTGCCCCTCTTTCTGTGCCATATAGAACAACAAGCAAGTAATGGGGCAATTATGAAACCACAAAAGGCATAAGGCAACTATATCACCGTTTAAGATACTCACTTCTTTGTTTATTGGTCGATACGATTCCCCACTCGCCTGGAAACTTTATACTTATCCCCTCCCCTATCGGGCAAATTACCGATGAGGACGAACGGACCGTAATTAATTTTCTGTTGGCAAACGAAAAAAGAAAAAAAAATGCAAAAAAATAATTTTGAGAAACCTGTAAAATATTTGTTCCCTCTATTTCTTTGATTATCAATTCAACCTGTAAATACCAGACATCACTGCCTTCTCTCTCTATCAATGGTAGTACCTATATTGGTCGGCATTGGGGCCACTGTGATCGCGTTAGCTACGAAATCGACTATTTCAGCATACAGAAAATATCTCCTTCTTACACCGCAGATGATAGCATCGCTCAACGACATAAATCTTGTCAACCACGATGACGAAGTACGAGACACCAAGCTTACCCAAGACCCTAATTGGGCCCATACGCGATTTCTCCGCAAAAATTACCCAAACTCTGGATTCAAGGATCCTATGACGGAGCAGGAGGCGTTGCTTGTATTGGGTATTGAGGGAGACGACATCCTTCGGTTTAATAAGTCACTTCTCCGCCAACGTTATCGCCAGTTGATGATACTAAACCATCCAGATAAAAACGGCAGCCAGTACCTAAGTCAGAGAATCAATCAGGCAAAAGACGTCTTGGAAGATAGCTACATGTTCAAAAACTCAAAGTAATGACCTTTATTTCTTGTATATACTTTAATTGCCATTGGCCTGTTTGGCCTTCTCCTTGCCACCTTCAAAGTTTTCTCTCACCCTTAAGTAATGCTCCAATTCTTCAGCACTAACAGACGGACTCAATTCAGATTGTGCTTTTTCAAAATCTTGCATCTTCACCAACACATTTATATCGTCTTCTGTAGCCACATTATCAAACCACCACCTGGCAGATATCTCAGGCTTATCTTGGGAACGCAAGTCTTCATTATAGTTCTTGATCTTAACATCCACTTCATTAGCTACTCTTGTCATGGCATTCAACATGGAGTCAGAACACAAGGCATAGAAATCAGCACCAGTAAACGTAAACGAACATCCCTCGGCCAACTTGGGCAAATCAACGTCATCATCCAATTTGAATTTTCTTGTCAACGCTTCTAAGATCTTCGTTTGCTTTTCATTGGTATCTGAGATCCCTAGGTACAACATCTTATCAAACCGCCCGGGTCTTAACAATGCTTCGTCCAACAAATCGGGTCTATTAGTAGCACCAACAACGAAGACCCCATCACCTCCATCACCACCACTCATACCATCCAACTCGGCCAACAACTGCGATACAATTCTATCCATAACACCCCCAGAATCACCCTGATTTCCTCTCTTTGGCGCAACGGAATCCAATTCGTCAAAGAAGATGACACATGGCTTGGCATCTCTGGCACGTTGGAACACACGACGAACATTGGCTTCAGATTCACCAATGTACATGTTCAACAACTCAGGACCCTTAACACTGAAGAAGTTCAAAGAGAAGTTAGTAGCAATTGCTTTAGCCAAAAGGGTCTTACCAGTACCAGGTGGTCCATAAAATAAAATACCACTTCTTTTCTTCAAGCCATTGTTGAACAACTCAGGATGCTTCAATGGCATGTCAATGGTATCTAAAATCTCATCCTTTACTAAGTCCAAACCTCCAATATCCTCCCACTTGACGTTGGGAATACGCGGTGCCCCAATAGAGTCACTGAATTGGTTACGTGCCTCATTGATGGCTGCACTGAAATCGTCAGGAATCCAAGTAATCACTCCACCGCTTCCAACACGAACCAAACTGCTTAATGAGATGTCAGCCAGTTTGGAAAGCTTAGATAACCTTTGAATTGCTAATTTCTTAGACTTCTTGATTATAGAAATCAAATCACGAGGAGTCAACCCTGCTGATTGTAAGGCCAAAGACTTAAAGTTGATATCCTTCCTTAATACAAATGGAAATGAAGAGATATCACTGACATTCAAATCACCAGCAAGTTCACGTACAACGTCATTAGTGGTTCTTGTCTCATTATCAATTAAAAACCTGAAAATTTCCAATCTTTCAGCTTCACTTGGAACATTAAATGTGATGTTAAACTTAATCATCAGTTTAATGTTGTCATTCACCTTGTCGTAATCATTACTACTCAAAATAATGCACAAGTTGGTGTGTTTGGTCAAATATTCGTGCAATGTTTGAACAATTTTAAGTGACAATGACGTATGAATGGATGAGTTTTGATCGTTGGCATCAACTTGAGGGCATAAACTCTCAATATGCTTCAAATAAATAACGTGGAATGCTGAAGAATTCAACGGAGCACTAGCAATAAGTTTGTCTATCTTACCAACTAATAAACCAATTGTCTTCAATTCTTGACCTGGATTAATCAAATCAAAAGCATCAAGCTCAATCAAGTTTAATCCTAGTTCAATCGCCAAATTCTTAACCAAAGTACTCTTTCCAATACCTCTACTCAACGAATTTAACATTACTGTTGTCTTCAAATTGCGCTTTGAGTTCAAGCATGTTTGCACAATCTTCTTGAGCTCTTGAGCATATGCAAAATTGCCAGATTCCAAATGATTGTTAAAATCAAACACTGGTGGTAGATTCAAGTATCTGTACCACTGAGACCACTCATTGGGTGGTAATCTGACGAATTCTACGCCTGAAGAAACAGACATAGTCAAATTTGGATCGATGATATATTGACTGGATTCTTGAGGTCCTCTAACGTCAACAATTTTGAACCATGCAACGGCATCAGGATCACCAGTTGGGATGACATTTTCACCTCCATCTTCTGCATTGTCTTCTCCTTCTTGCTCTTCAACGTTATCAAACATCGTCTTCGCCAAAACTGTATCGATTACAACCGGAAAAAGATCACCCTTTTGGACGCATTTAAACTGGCTGCTAAGGCTAGTCTTCAAGCTCGATAAAAAGGAGTGCTGGTAAGTTTTATCCATGGTGATTTGAGAGGAAATTCTCGCAATCGTGACAGATTCAGCAATTGGGATTAAATCTGAGAATTGAGTAACATTTTCCCTTTCAATTGGCTCAAAATGAATTGGTTCTTGCTTTAGGTTTAAATTGATGAGCTTTATAGGAGACAAGTATACATTTCCAGACCGAGCAAAGTCATTTGGCTCCGCCAACGTAAAGATCTTGACAAATATACTTCCACCAGGGTGTACCAACTTTACAACATCTCCAGCATAAACTGGGAAACCGAAACGAAAGAGATCTCTGGAATTCACGAAGACATACAACTCAGAGTCTTCTTTGGTATAATTGGATTCAATAGATATTCTTGCTGGTAACGGTTTCACGTTGAACGTAGGATAGCTGTTTTCTACCACTTGAGGAGTAAACAGTAATTTGGAAGTCAAATAGCAAGACAAGTCGAGGTCTGCTTCTTCCTCGTCCTTAGCTTCCTCTTCTTCGATAACTGAATCATCTTCGTATTCAACTTCGGTATCATTGATTAAGATGATGCTAGTTTCATTGTTGACCAAACCTTGTGATACAGGCTCACAGAGTCTGACTTTACCATTAATCAACCGAATACCGTCATCTGAATTAATTACCCCTGCAGAATTCACAAGGTATTGATTCAAGAACAGGTTTCTTAAGGAATCATGAGACTTTCCAGACAACACTGAGTACATCTCAGAAGGTACTGAAATATAGACCTTGGATAAATGTGGGATGTCACGCATATCGACTGTTTGAATAATGGCGGAATCTAATGTCAATTCGTCCACGTTGAATTGTGCCAAGTTGGTATTGTTGATAAACTTGATCATATTTTGCAGGTATTCAAAGTCAACTGAAGTTACCTTAAATATTTGAAATGTTTTAAAGTAATGAGGTGATCCCAATAACTTGATCAATACAAACTTGTTCGTATCATTATCATTAGCATTGGGGAAAAGCTTGTTGAATAAGTCAATTGACAACTCCAAGCCGTCGTATGTATTAAGTGCATGGTTACTAATAAAGCTTACACTAGCAATAGTAGATACCGACATACTGTTTGTTGACACGGCAGATGGCATTGCTAGTAAATTATAAGTTGAGTAACAGCTCGTCGAAACTAAAACTCGGTCCAAGAGCCTCGGGTGAATTGTGGGGATCTAAGTACTGCAGATAAACACAGTATAAGGTGCCATGCTAGAAACTCCTAATGTAATCGAATACATAACTCTGCAGAAGACTCTAAACAACTAGCTTTGTATGGAAACCATTTGCTTGGTAGTCAGTGTTATGTTCTCAGTTAATATCTTTAAATATGAAGCTTGCTTGCATTGTAAACACTACAATTCCATTCGATAGTAGCTTGAAGCTTCCATTTGAAAACGTCCAACAATAACTACATAAATCAATCCTTGCTGAATTCGAACTCACATTGGGTTACTATCCTCTTTATTGCTTAATGCTTCAATCCTATTCTTGTTATGGTTTGTAGAAGTTGCAAAACTGAAACCTACAAAATCCAAGAAGACATTACCCGGACACTCATTCCATCAATTTTTAAAGCCATCCGAAAAATGAACTTCAATTTTATACATCACCTACAACTTGTTTAACGAATTGACTAGGTTTGAATTTCCTGAGAGATGAACCCAATCAATAGGTGTTGGATGTGGTTTTTCTCTTGATTCAAATGATTCCTAGAATTCTTTTTGTTTTAACTTAATGGTATGTTTTCTACAACCCTATACGTGATGATAATCTTTGTTTATTTGTACCGTTAAAGAGCTTTCTTGGAGGTCGTTGCCGTTTTGGCAACACAAGGTCTCTATTGCTATGATCTGGTATTTTTGTCATAGTTACACTGATTATAGGTTATGATTCGAATCTTTACTAACTTTGAAGGGTATCAACAAAATACAAACATTCGGGAACTTGTGTGTAATCTAGTAGCTTCTCTTATACAAGTCTTAACGATATGAAGGGTTGGAGGTTTTTTGTAAACTCTTCCTCTTGTGCTTATGACTTTGTAATTTGTATATGCCTATTGCGGACTCGTTCTATCCTCTTGATCTTAGAACTAGGACGGACGCATACATCCCTTCACATCTTTCCTACTCATCTCTACATCTCTCTCACTTCACAGAGAGTTCTTTCTTCACTGATTCTGAAAATTACCTCTTTTATATATTTAAAATCCAATAGATTCTAATTAAGCTTCATCTTCATCGACGACGACAGTTTGCAAACCCTTGGTGGTTGGGACGGTGACTGGTTCAACGAAAGCGAACAACTTTTCCTTGGCGTCTTCTTCGTCGTTTCTCTTTCTAGAGATTCTCAATCTCAATCTGTGTTGGACACCTTGGACACCTCTAGACCACAATTGAACGTTAAGCTTTGGGTCTAATCTGACATCGGTGGTACCCATGTGCAAAGTGGCGAACTTCTTGATTTCCTTGACAGCCTTTGGAGCTCTCTTCTTGAAGTGGACACCGTGTAACTAGATTGTTAGTATGGTTATTCGTAAGGTCAAAATAACAGAGCGACGAACGATAATGCCATTTTCATGAATTATTATATGAGGTCAATCGTTTCATCTGGGGGGTTGAAGTAGTGTTCTTTACATACTCTCTTGTGCAAGTTGATGGTGTATTCACGGGTAACAACGTCTTGTAAAGCCATTATGGAAACTGTTGATGATTAACTAAAAGCTGGAACAAAAACACTTTTATGATAGTTGAAAAATTTTGGGATTGACCAGGAGCGAAAAAAAGAAAATTTTCGGAATGCGGAATTAACTATTGAGGCAAGGGTGTAAATTATTGAGAAAAAAGTTTGAGTGAGTGTGTGCATATAGAAGACATGTGACTTAACGTAGAGCTAGGGCCACAACCCTAAGTTGCGAAACTTAGCCAACTTAGTACATGGAATTTTGCGGAATCTTTGTAGAAGCAGATATTGGTATATTATGAATGAGTGTCGTATTTATTCTAAGCCGTAAACCTTGTAAATATATTTATAGCTGGTATTGAGGACATTATGGTATATGTCATCTATTGTGTTTGGTGGTCGTGATGTGTCGTTCTCATTTACCAATTGTGAGTCGGTCAACTTTAGTTGAGGGAACCGGTTCATTAAGTCCCATAATCCCATGGTCGAGCAGACGATTCTACTTGTAATCTTGTTTTCCTTCACCAACTGGAGCAACAACTTGAGATCGAAACCTTTTACATCTATGGTATCTGTGGAGGTAATCATAGGCAGCACAGTACTAAGAACAAATGCTAAAGTGACTTTGGTTTCTTCAGTTAAGGTATCAAACACTTGTTGATACTTCTTTTCAAGATCTTCTGGATCAGAATTCTTCGCCAAGAGTAGTTCTGATTCAATTATAATGTATAACAAGCTCACATTTGAAATATACTGGGAGTAAGTAGGGTCATTGAGGTGCAACAACTCGTCCCGCAAGCTGCGCAAGTAGTTTACCAAAACCAAGAGATTTTTGGTGACCTTAAGTATTGCTGCAACATCGTAACTTAGGTTGGTTAGTAAAATCTTCGCTTCCGAAGAATGCAATTCCTGTAATCGGACCTGGTAATTGAGTTTATAAATTTCGGCGACCAAGTTCAGGTTGGGCACTGACTTCAACCGGAGCATTAACACCAAGAGACTGTGGCATATTTCCATATCACTGTTCCTCGGCAATGGGTAAATTGGCTGTGGTGGAGGCGGTGCTGATGTTAGCGATGAGTTTGGTCTGACCCGTTGCAGAACGGGTACTGGAGGCTTCACTGTGTGACCATTTTCGTGCAAGTAACAAGCGTTCGACAAATTAAGAGCTTCCTTCTTGGCAAACCCCAATTGGTTGTTAAAGAGATGGAGAAGCAACCGAATTTCCCATACTTGAAGTACCTCGTGTGAAGTAAGGAGCCCACTATGGATAAGATGATAGGTGGTGTCGATCTGTGAAGGGTAATCCGATCCGAACAGAACAAGCAACTGTGGAACCAGCACAGACTCTGCCACTGATTCCTCCGGGATCTTGACAAACAAAGACGCGTTGGTTAAATGGGACATCAAAAAAAGGGGAACGAAGGAATACCCGCAGCGAGTTTTAAAACCGAGTAGTTTAAATATAATGTTTCGCACCGATTTGAGCCCATCCAATTATGTCCCACAACGATCTTATCAGGGAAGCCAAGCTCAACCAAAGCAATCAGTTAAAGCGTTCGGGGGCGTATTCACGTCAATTGATCAACACGGTGGCTGCGTTGGTTAAAGCCAACTCAGAAGCCGAATCCAACTCGCTTATTGATAAGATAACGACAATCCACCAGCTAAACGACGATATAGATCGTCAGCTAAACCAAGATATCGCCCACAACTTTGGAGAGTTGATGCAGTGCAAGAAAGATCTTACTGCATTGATTGAGAAGTGTAATCGCATGATTTCCCGCAACGGCCTGAATCTCATCTCTAATCTTCAATCACGGACCGAAGTCCTTGACCAGGAATTACGGATACTCGAAAACACCCTACGGCTCATCAAGACGAACAACAGAGAAAATTAAAGCATTCTTTGAACTTGTATTAATCATTATCTATGGCAATCCCCTGGCTGCCCGGTCCCATTTTTCATCGGCTATCCAGCCGGCATTTATGATTTTGACCAAGTCAATCAAGTTGATGCGTTTATCGTCCTTCAACACCCTTCCTTTATCAACCAAAAACTGGTACACTTTGACGTAGGATTCACGAGGAATATGTGCAATAGGCAGCTCGTGTGCATTCTGGCGCTGGCGCTGGGCCTCTGGATTTGGTGAATGGAGCCACTTTTTGCGACGATACTCCCAGAGAGCTTCACCAACGTTGATTTCGTCCTGCTTCGACTTTGAAGAGTCGTATTCCTCCCGCAATTTGCACACATCGAGTTCACTAAACGTCAACTCGTCGTCCCAACTGAGATCATTATCATATTCATGGGCAGTATCCGTGGCTAGCGACGGGGTTTGCCGTATAATATCTTCTAGCGTGATACCGCGGTCTGACACCAAAGTGGATGACGACCTCACATCGGTGTTGGGAGTCAGCTGGTGGTACTCAACCATTTTATCCAAGTTCTGGAACTTTTTGTACTTTTCCAAGAATGATTCCTCTGCCGAGTTGTGAGGCTTGTTGTTCTTTATGAGTTTGTCCAAAAACTCGTCGCTGTCGCTGTCCACAAATAAGTCCTCGATAGAGTTTGGTAACGCAGCGTTCAAGACCTCGTCGGAAAGAGAGCGGACACGCTGGAAAAAGTGGTTGAGCTCGCCTGAGATGCGTTTAAAGAAACCCTTTTTCTTTGCGAGTGTTGCGGAAGACGGTTTGGTACGTAGCGAGAGGAGCGAGCGGGAGTTACTCAAAACAGCAGGCAGTGGTAGGGATGTTGTGGACGTCGCTTTCGAAGTAGGTTCATGAGACATCGAACTGTCCTTTGGGGATTTTCTCTGAATACTTCTCGAAAGTAACGAATCCCCTAACTAAATTTTTTTTTTTTTTTTTTGATCAGTCGATCGTTATTTGTCCGGACCGAATGGAGAAACGTCGCTACGAAATTTAAAGTGTGGAGTGAGATGAAGAGCAGCGCTGCCTGAAATAAACTAATAAATACTACAACGACGTCAAGTAAACACCCACACACGCATAGACACACAAAAATAAAATAAAAAAAGAAACACGAAGCTTTATAGTAAATATTCTAGGCGTCACGGAAGCCGGGACCTTTTTTTGTAGTCTTAGGGCTGGCCCGACCGGCAGACCTTACTCTACAAAAGTGAAACGAAATGAAACTACTTTCTTACGTTCGTAACTCTGTTGTCTTGTCTTGTGATCCCTAAACACTTCTGGAAGACTGGACTTCATTTCTATTGTTAGTTCTTATACAATCGCAGTTCGTTCGCTTTTTTTTTAGGTAAGCTGGTCGCTAAGTATATACTTTGTCTTTTCTTATCTCACTTTTTTGTCTTTAAACTTTTACTTGCCATTTGATTCGTTTCTTTTGTAGTTCGAGTTTCTTTCTATCTTTTTTTTTTTTGTTTTCTTGTTATCGGCTCTTAATTTTCTTTTTTTTATTTGTTGTATGGCTACATAAGTTCTCTGTCTGTGGTATGTTTCTTCGTCATATATCGTTGTTTTCTTGTTCCATTGGCTTCGTGTCATTACTGAACTTGGCCTTCCACGCCTTGTACTTCTTCACATCAAATTTCCATCCGTTTTGACGCTTGTAACTCTCCTGTTTATCCCGCATCATCTCTGTCTGGTACCGTCTAAACACTGACGCATCGCGCAAATATGCCCCGCAACTCTCCCACTTGATATTATGAATCGCTATTGACAACCCAGAGTGCCTGTCATGTTCTGCCCATGTTCGTGCATTGATACCATGAGCATAGTATCCATGATACTGTGGCAATGGAGGTAACAATAACACTTCAACCGAAAGATCGCCCACAATTTCTTCACCAGCAGTCTCCAGACCTTGGGGCCTGATCAAGTCTTTGGGCTCCCACCGTGGATTCCAAATCTTCAAATCAACTGCATTTTCAAACAATCCCAAGTGTGTCAACACACTCAAAATGTCCGAGTCGTCAGTATAGACCCCGCTGGCGCCTCCCCAAAGCTCACGACGAACCACTACCTCGTCCATATTTGCGAGATGTTCACTCACGTGTCTGTAGGGAATCTTCACTTCTATTATACTATTGATGTATTCCTGCGTCAATGGAGGGATCGAGGGTATGTATCGCGTTTCAATGCCAGGATTCTCTTCCAACCTTGCAGCGTATTGTTCCTTTATCTCTTCGAACCGGTCGTAGAGGTCAGATTTCAAGCCGTACAATTGAGACGTTTGTAATGATGTCCATGTCGTCGTGGGGTTATATACAATGGTCCCCAAGTTGTGTCTTACAGGGAAGTATTCTGCAATCACTTCTTTTATGGGCGCTGTATCAAGTACCACCGGTACTGCTGGGACCTTGACCCGTCCTTTTGTCACAGTTTCCTCTTTTTCTGTCACTGTTGGGGCAGCAACAGTGGTGACTGGGCTAACCTCTTTAGCGACTGGCGTGGGTATAGATTCAGTTGCGACCACTGGTTGGGACACTGGCTGAGCCACCGGCTCAGCAAGTCTGTCTGTTGCTTCAACAGTTTCCTTGGTAGACGGTTCTGCAGTTTGTTGTTGCTGTTGTTGTTCTACCATACTTTCACTGGGTGGCTGTTCGGACTCGACTTTAACTCGCTTGGGTTCTGGCTCCTCGGCCAGGTTTAGAAAGCTCGAGATCCCAAGACTTGACGAAGGAAGTTGGGACCCTGATTGACCTGAAAGAAATGAAATTGGCGGAAGCCTGATCCCTTCACTAGGAGATTGTGCCATCTGGAATAGACTTCTTCAATTGTGTTTGGGACTTCGAAAAAGCCCTTTTCGTGGTGTTGATATTCTGTGCGCGATGGACAGAAATGGACTGTATATACTGTATATTTACGGTTGTTGCACGCAGCACATGTCTGAACTATTTTGCAGCTATTCTTTTGTTTTACTTTCTATCTGATTTCTTTAGACAGCCATAGTGCACGATTTGGCCTTCCTTATTAACACTGAAAACAGTATAACCAAGTCGTCTTTCACATATCGCACAGGCCTGTTTTGCAGAATCAATGGCATATCCTTTACTCTGTTCTGTCAACACCTTATCCTGTAGTTTTATCGTCCCCACCTTATACAACTGGGTGGCAATCCGGCGATCATGTAATGTTTCTTGAGAGCTACGCAATTCACCAGATAAGTACTGGTCAAGTTTGTGAAGCGGGAAAGAATTCGGTAACGAAGTCAACACTTTGAAAACTGACATCTTAGAGCCTTGTAGGGTTAAAAGTCGCTTGATTTGGTCAACATTGTCGTGATAGTTAACAAGCATATCCTCCAAAAGTTTTTGAAGTAATTGTTCCCCCACATGCTTATTATTCAGCTGCTGATATATTTCGGAACAATATTCCATTGCCAGATCCAAATCTTCTAGCTGGTTGAACAAAACATCCACAGATTTCTCATGTTCACCCAATCGTTTATATACAAATACTGTAAACCGAAGAAACCGATCGCTTGTCATGGGAATATTCTTCAACACAGTCCATGGTTCATAGAGGTTCGTTGTTTCAAGAAACTTGTACAACTTTTTATAGGTCGCTGATTCCTTAAATTCAGTATTGTCATCAGTACTGTGCTTTTTCAATTCTTTGAGATACAATAAGCTCAATTGAGTATGGAACTTCAGCTGAACCTTTCTTTTCGCAAGTTGTTCTACCAAATCACTCTCAAAGATGAGCCATTCAAGGTAAGTGATTCCCAACTCATCCGATTTGATCACCTCAACAAAATAATCCAGCACTTTGAAGTTATCAAAACTTTCACATTCAATAGAATCATTCATAAAGATTAAACGGGCGTTTTCAACCATATGTTTCGGATCATCCACAAGAACCCAAAACGAAAATTGGAAAACAAGTTCCAAGTCGTCATTAGTGAGTTTCTGTAAGTACTGAATTGTAAGTTGAGGACCTTTGACGTAGTCATCAAATTTGTTATAGTCATCATCAGTGTGGATTCCCGCTGTACCCTCCTCATGAGCCAAGTTGTAAAGCATCTCCAATGCATCTTTGTGTAGATGTCTTCCATAATAAAAATCAAGTAACTCTTTGATGAAATTAGGTTGCTGCATTGTTTTTTGCTCATAATGATTATGCACATATCTAAGCAAAAGTTCATTCACAACTTTGGCATTACAAAGATTATTTGGTAATCTTAACAATGGTCCCAACAACATAGGCTTGGTATGATAATAACATAAAAATAACGAAGTATCAATACATGAAGCCATATGTGTGAGCTGGGCATGGAGTGATTCCTTTTCTAACCAAGGATATAAATCAAACGGAGTGATTTCAATTCCTTTCCACTTCATAGCGGTGTGAGGATCATTAAGAAAGTTCAGATGAATTCTTCTTTGTTCGGTAAGATAAATGATAAGGTTATTCACCGCCTTTGTGAATTTTCGAACGTTGATTGATTTCGAGTATCCCTGCAATTGGGGTTTCTCGATAGGCATCTTTTGACTTCTCATGGTGGATACTGTGCTTTGAGTATCATTGATTTCGTTCTCAGTTGATTCACCAGTATTGGAGGAAAAGTTGGAACCTTGAATATCACTCAATGAAATTCGCTTAATCACATTGTGTGAAAAAGACCTATAACTTTTGGATTCATCGCCCCATTGAGGCGTATCACCATGCTTGGATATCTGTTCTTCTCCATTCAACCACTCAGGAAAGAGTTCCAATACGTCTCCAAAAGAAATTAACCACTCAGAGCATATATCCACCAATGCTTCGTGATACTTTGAATAAGACTCGAATAATATAATTGCCTTTTTGCGATACAAGTTACGAAGAACGAGTTGCTTCTTCTTCTCGTTTGAAACTTTGGTATTTTCAAAAAACTCATTAGAGTATCTCAAGCTCGATACAAGTGAAATACTCTTCTCGAGTCCAATAAACTTTAGGTCATTATGTGGGTCCTTGAGGCTGCCGCTGGATACCTTCCCACTAATGCTTAGATATTGGTCGATTTGTTTTTGGAACCCCAATATCTTGAACTGTAAAATATCCGTAGCCGAGGCAATAATAATAGATTCACTCTCACTAAATGCGGAGATGCTGCTGCTGATTTGGTGGCTGAAGCGTTGTATGAGATCACCGTTACTTGTGTCAATTATCTCTAAATTTTTATGATAAACCACTAGTAAGTAGAGTGGACTGATATATGCCACATACACTGGAACCGTGTGTAACTTGATTGGCGATGAAATGATTCGAGTTTTCTCATCTTGGTCTATGCTTATTATGACAGTTTGGGTATCTTTAACCAAAAGAAGCCTCGAAGGGGTATACTGAATGGCCCAAATGGATGGGCCTGCTGATCCTAAACCAAAGTAGCTAAATGAGTTGCTATGATTAAAATTGTATAATGCAGTTTCATCGACTGGTAGGTCTGTGATGGAGTATTTGTCTAGGTCTAAGAGCACAAAGTCATTAATGAGGGCTATAAGAAGTGATGACTGTTGGGGATATGATGCAATGGACTTTATTCTGTCTTTGAGTAGTATTTCGGAGTGGGTATCACAATATGTTGGTTTTCTGGAGCTTGTGGAGATGTGGTAAACGTAAAGTCGCTTTTTGGCTGCTACAACGAGGGAACGGCCTGTTTCAGTTTCGACGTAATGGAAATCGGAAAACTGCTTGCAATCGTTCAATTTTTGAATGCCTGAAAGTCGGTTGGGCAACACATGATAGATGTGGACCGCGTCGGTACAGGCAACGGCGATGGTGACTTCGTTTGTACGCGTCGGTATCTCTATTATCTTGAGAATAGGAGATGAATCTCGAGTCACGTTCGTGTGAATAGTAGAGGGTCCAAGTCTCTTATCGTTAAATAAGTTCTTGATGTCGTTGGAAGACCGTATCGATAATGACGGTGCCGGTTGTTGGGAGACCTGCTCGGTAGATGTGGTAGCGGTGTAAATGACCAAGTCTCCATTGGCCAAACCAACATAAAGTCGGGTTCCATGCTGGTAAACTGTGGATATCTTGGCACCAGACGACAAATGGATCCGATTGAACGGTTCTATTATGTCAATATTCATGACTGGAGGCAGATGCGTGGTAGAGATTCTGATAGATTAATTGAGTTAGTTAAACTATGAATGACTGCAGATAAGAAAAACGATAAACCCGTCGTCAACCGTCAGATACAGGTTTACAGAAACAGAAACAGAAACAGAAACAGAAACAGAAACACAGCAAAAATATAATCAGTAATCTACAAAGAAATCTTACTGAATCTGCTTTGATACTCAGCATTCTTTCCCTACGTATTATAAGACAAGTTTTCGAGTTTAATCATTTTTGTTGTATTATTAATTGGTTGCGAAAAAAAGCTATACTGTCGTCAAGAAATCAATGACTCCTGAACAATACTTGACCAACGAATCCATGTCTTCCACTTCTCTTTTGTTAGATTCGTTCAATACATCCAAGTTATCCTGCAACAGATCTTCGTTTTTGTGATTGTGGATAATGTCTCCGTGGTTCTTCAAGAACATGGCAAAAATAGCCTGGTAGATATCGTAGTTGGTATTGGAAGCAATTCCCGCATTCAATGCATCCACAAAGCTTGACATTTCATCAAGCGGTGGGAAAGAGTTTAACGATCTGATTTCCAAGTCGATAGTTGCAGGTGAAGCTGTCACTAAGAACTTTAAGAACTCAGTGTAGTCGCTAGATTCGTTACCTTCTCTCAACAACCTGGTAAATGTTGATTCAAACGTGTGGCCACGGCCAGTCTTCAACTTAAGCAATCTACTGTTGCCATCTTCGTCATCTTCATTCTTCTCAATGTTGTCGTGAACGACACCTTCGGCACCAGAGGCACGGTCACCCACAGCTTCACCTGAAAGAGACAAAAAGAATGGAGCTTGCACCGGCTTCTTTGGCGCTTCCTTGGGCTTACTGCTCTGCTTGATTGTATCCAAATGCAATAAAGTGCTGTACTTGTTTCTGGGTCCGAGAGATAACGTAACGAAAGATTCATCGATTTGTACTGCTGTCTGGTAAGTTTGTGCCAAACGGTCGGCTTCTTCATCTTCGTCTTCCAGATCTAAGGCGCCATCCAACATTGTGGATCCACCATCACCAGAAGCGTTGGGCAATAATATGGTCGAAAACTCATCTTCTTCAATGTGTCTGGTTGAAATGGGTCTAAACTGGGCCCGGTTGGTCCAGAGAGATATTCCGTTGCCAGTAACATGAGTAGTGGCTAACAAGTCTCCGAGTGGAGAAAACTTAACCGATGTGGCTACGTTTGGAAGTCTGACTCCGTCGATACAGCCACCAGTAGGCAAGTCCCATGTTCTCAACGTCGCATCCAAACCTACCGACACAATCCATCTACCATTAGGAGAAAAGTCCAAGCCAGTTATCCGGTTGGTGTGGCCGTACAATGCTCTCACGACCTTGTGACTGGTCACATCGACCACAACGATACTCAAATCATCCAAAGCACAAGCAATCAAATCTGATGTTCTATGATACACCATACTAGTGATGGGGGCATCCAACTGTAACTTGCCCAAGTATTTAGACTGGGTAAAGTCGTAAAAGCCAACAATCCCGTCCAAACCACAACTGACCATCATTCTATTCATTCCGTCAATCGCAAGACCTGTCACTGCCTTCTTGTGTAACACATACTTCTTACGCAACAAACCCGATTGCAAGTTGTAGACCCCAATGCCTCCTGAAGCTGAACCAACTAAGCCAAAGTTCCCACAGTGAGATATCGTCACCGACTTCACAATTCCGCCATCGATGGTGTTCAAGTCATGGCGGCCAACACGCTTGTTACGTGAGTCCCATGTTCTGGCAAAAGTTTCGTCCTTGTGAGCAGTTAAGATGTTTTCCCATTCTCCTTCACGAGCCTGTGATGAGGAGATATCTATAATTTCTGGGAACTTCTCTCTCATTGACGATACAGCACCAGCTTTTCTCTTGCCGTCCTTTGATTTTGGTGGCCTCTGAGACAATTCCTGAGCCTGGGCATCCTTTCTGAGCGAAAATGACCAGAAAGACCGGTCACGCGATGCACTATATATGAAATGGGACTTTTCTTCGTTGGGGAACTCGATTGCGATTGGAGGAGCTGAGTGGCCACCTCTCGATCTCAAGTGACGAGGGGGGGTCACGATAGAAGAGTTTGACGTCGATAAGCTTGGATCAAATACGTATTCTTTCAACTGGTTATCACCACCGTTGGTGACGACAATTGGCTGTCCGTTCAAGAACTTTGCATTAGCAATTCCCCCGTGGCTTTCACGATGAGCGTTTCTCAAGATATGGACACGGGCACGCTTGGCCAAGTCGTAGAAGTATAAGTCACCGGTACTTAAACCAGCAACGATGTGAGGAGAACCGTCCGTTCTGAACGATAAAGAAACCACCTTGGCTGCTTCTTCTTCAGTCGATGCAAAGATCTTGTCGCCCAAGATCTTGCCCTTCTTCAAGTTGAAGAAGTAAACACCACCAACAGCAGTCCCCACGGCAATCACGTCCAACACAGGAGCCGATTCGATGCACGAAAGGTTTTCAATGAACATCTCAGCTGGGGTTCTGTACAACAATTTACCTGTACGTATGTTGAAGAGGAACAAACCGGACGTTGTGGCCACCAATATCTTATTCAAGTAAGTTGGAGGGTGGATCAAGCCGACAATTTTGCCCTCGACGTCGCTATTGATGGCACGTAATGAGGTGTAAAGTTCACTTGGGTACTTGTCGCCAGCAGACTTCTTGAAGATGAAAACTTCGCCATCAGAAGCAGCTGCTATAAGATACTCACCAAACACCAATGTGTGGGTGATGGTGGCGGTGGTGTCGCATTCCAACGTGTGTTCCAAACGACCTCTCTTGTAGATGCCGATCTTGTTGGCATATGCTGCATAGATGTAGTGGAAATGGGCTGTCAAGCACGAGATCTTGGCGGGAGTCTGTGTCTGGGACACAAACAACAAGTGCAAAGTAGCAATATCGTAGATCTGGAACAGTCTTCCTACCGAAGTGACGACGTAGAAGGTAGACCCTAAACTGCCTAGCGCGAAAGGAGTATCGTTAGAAACGTTACCAAGCGCACGGAACGGGCTGAAAATCTTGGATGGTCTTGCCTTCCCGACCACTGACTCGAGCTTTCTCTTTTTCACGGGCTCAACCATAGTATTTTTGGTACAATACAAAAGACGGATAGGACTAAGATAAGTTTAGAGATTGAAAAATTTTGGGATGCGGTGTGTACATAAATCGTCTCCATGCCGATGAGATGCTTCTCTATCCTCTCCTCCAGAACAAGCGGTTTTTTTTAATCTAAAGACGAAAATATAAGGAAAATGAAGTTGAATTCATACCAATTGTAGATGTTTAGAAGAATTGAAGTTGTCATTGTGTTTTTTCTCGTCGTTCTTCTTTTCATTTTCACACTGTAGATGTGCTGATTGTAACAGGCTTCGCAAGCTGCGATTGCGAAAAAAAATAGTACATCTCTTTCGTGATTCCAAATGAGTTCAGTGGCAGAAAAGAGACCTAACGAAGAGGTCGATGGCAACGAGACCAAGAAGGTTCATTTAGTGGACCATTTTGCTAAAGGTATCGCCCCCATTAAGCCTGAATTTATCTTGGAAAACACTGTTCGCCAAGACGCATACGACGACGATGAGGCCGAAGGAGGAGACCGGGAAAAGGAAGACATCGGTGCTGGAAACGGCAAGCGCAAAAAGAGAAGAGGACAGAACAAGAACCGTGACTTGAGACAGGAAACCGAGGTTCGGTTGTGTTCGACGTTGTTGGACCCCGATAACGTTCGTGAGTGTGCTTTTGGTGCCGACAAGTGTCGCAACACGCACGATGTGGCCGAATACCTCGCCCAAAAACCCGCCGATATCGAAGGAACTTGTCCTGTGTTCAAGGCTCTTGGTTACTGTCCCGCTGGTTTAAAGTGTAGATGGTTGCAGCTGCACTATAACAAGGAAACCAACCGCCTTGTAAAGGACTTGGAACAGATTGAACGCGCTAAGGAACAGGAAAATTTTGAAGTGAACAAGATCGGAGCCGAGCAAAAGAGTCTGTTACAGAAGAAGAAATACGAGTTTGTTGTGGCACCAACGGTGATTACGTACTTGGACTCTTTGGTGCAAAACGAAGAAAACATCGCCAAGGCCCAGGAAGCCGCCAAAACCAACCAGGCTACATATGTTGAAGCTCCTTACAAGATTGCTGAGAAGAAGAAGTTGGACTTGAGACGTGCCAAGATCGTGTCTCCTTTGACCACTGTCGGCAACTTACCTTACCGTCGTCTTATGCGTACACTCGGTGCCGACGTCACTTACTCTGAAATGGCGTTGACTATACCGTTACTTCAGGCTAACAACTCTGAATGGGCATTGCCAAAGGCTCATCGTTCCGAGTATCCTGGTTTCGGGGTCCAGATTGCTACCTCAAAGCATTGGGCCGCTGCCAAGTCTGCCGAAGCCATCTATAACGAGACTAAGTATGTTTCGGAACTCAACTTGAATTGTGGATGCCCAATCGACTTGTTGTACCGTCAAGGACAAGGTTCTGCACTTATGGAACAACCAGCACGGTTAGTCAGAATTTTGAAGGCGATGAATGCCTGTTCGGGTGATATTCCTGCCACCGTCAAGATCAGAACCGGAACCAGAGATAACAAGAATACTGCCAAACAGTTGGTGGAACGTATTCTTGCTGAGAACGATGTTGCTGCCATCACACTTCATGGACGTTCGAGACAACAGCGGTACACTAAGGAGGCTGACTGGGCGTACATTGGTGACGTGGGGAAGACAGTGAAGGAATGGAACGATATCAAGGCAGACAACAAGGATCTTACCGATACCCAGGCTACCCAGTTTATTGGTAACGGAGATGTATTTACCCATGAAGACTGGTACCGTGCAGTGAACACCGAAGGCATTGACTCCGTTATGGTAGCTCGTGGTGCACTTATCAAGCCATGGATCTTTGAAGAAGTCGAAGCACAACAATACTTGGACAAGTCGGCTCTGGAAAGATTGGAGATGATGGGTAAGTTTGCTGACTTTGCCATTGAGCATTGGGGCTCTGATCTGTACGGGGTTGGTTTGGCCAGACGTTTCATGTGCGAGTTCTTGAGTTTCACGCATCGGTACATCCCAGTGGGTATTTTGGAGAGATTGCCACCAAAGATCAACGAAAGACCACCAAAATGGAAGGGTAGAAACGAGATGGAAACTTTGTTGGGCTCAGATGATTACCGGGACTGGATCAAGATTACAGAGATGTTCTTGGGTAAGGCAGGGCCAGGATTCAACTTTGTTCCTAAACACAAGAGCAATTCATATCAATAGGGATATATAACTAAATATACGTATAATTCTCCTTAACGCTTGCTTAAGGTATCGTATTCAGCTCTCAAGTGCGTAGCCTTGTCCTTCAAAATCTCCAAGTCTTCGTCGCGTTCGGCCAATTGTTTCTTCAATTCAGCAACCTCCTTCGAATCCTTACTAGGACTGGCCTTCAAGGTGTCCAACTTGTCCTTGGTGACAATGAGTTCGGCCACAAGTGAGTACGTTCTTGTCAAAATCAAGGTCAAGAACAAAGTGAAGCCGCAGAGGTACATGTTTCTCTGGGCATAAAAGCGTCTGGTTTGGATTTCAGCACGTTCGCTGACCAAGCCGCCAACCACGGTGTTGGAAGATGCCGAGTGGAGTTCAGCGGTCACGGAGTAAACGCGATTGACGGAGTCAATGAACAACACCGCCACGAACCCCAAGATACACTTAATTGCGATCTGGACCTGTTCGCTGCGGAATGGCATGGAAACCGTCGACAACACGTTTCTTCTGACTCTGCGAGGGAATGGCAACGACAACAACGTAAAGAACACCATTTCAACGACCAAGAGGCCGAAAACGAGGTTATAATAAAGCGCCATGGTTGGTTGTGTGACGATAAAGAAGATACGCAGCAACAAAAAAAAATAAGAGCGAGGTTTGGTAAAATATACTTGGGGAAAAAAACTAAACACCAGGACCGCCGTTTCGTGAAAGTAGCAATGAACTATTCATTCAAGGCTGTGTTGTACATCAAAGCAGGAATACAAAAGTAGAGCCGTTTTCCCTTTCCCCCCTTTTATTGTTGTTTACCTTTGTTTAACTTAGTTACCTATATTATGTTTTTTTGCATTATTTACTTATTACTTTTATCTAAATTTCTGTAAATCTATTAAATTTTTCTAGTAACCTAACGAGACCTTAAACGTGAATGTAACCAAAAATGGAAGGGTAATAAACAAGATCGAATATTGAGCAATCAAACAGACTGCCAAACAGTCCATCTGAAGATGGTCTTCTGAGGTTGGATCGGTGTAGAACGCAGTAAAGTACACCAACGCCGTGGCGCTTGGTAACCCAAATTCCAACACACTGACGAAACGAATCAAAGGATCATGGTCGTACCAGCCGGCCTTGTAGAATCCTGTGGTGATCCCAACACCCACAATGGGTAAGAGTATGAGCCGGCAGCCCGTAATCATCACTGCAGTCTTCCAGAAGCCAGGAGGCATCTTCTTGATCTGCAACCGCGAAATGGTTGCTCCCAATAAGATGAGCCCAAGCGGAACTGATGCTGCACCAATATAACTGGCAATATCCATGCAGAACGAGAGCGGAGGCTGGCCATCGGGAGCAGGATGTATATGAACACGCGACTTAACAAACAAGGCCTTTAAAGGTGGAGACATTGCAATAGCAATCGAAATGATCAATGAGACTGAGTTGGGAGCTAAGAAGTTCTTAAGAAACTGTTTAAGAAATGACTTCACCGAACGCCTTCTGGAGAGTATTGACGATTTATCAGGCAGGTGCTGTGACAACGATGTCGGTACCGGGTCGCTAGTATTTGAATTGCCCTGTTTCAAGTTGTTAAACTCAGAGTATTCTTTAATGACGTCCTGGATATCTTGGGACCGTTGTTGTCTGAGTTCAGCTGCTCTTGATGTTGAAAGATGGAGCGAGTAGTAATCTCCCGAGATCGAAGCTCTTCTTGCACCACGTTCCGATGATATAGAGGCCAGCAGCAGCGTGTTGGAAGGAGCTTGCTGAAGCTGGACCGATAAGAAATCACGAGGCTGTTCTGGCGATTGTTTCAGCAGCTGTGAAGTGAAGACGGAGACAGAATCTTGTGGTTCTGGTTCCGGTTCTTGTGGTTCTGGAGTCTTTTCTGGGATCAGTTCGGCAGGCAAATGTTCTTCGTCTCCCTTGAGTTCGTCACGGAAGTCCCATTCAATTAAGCGGTAGCCCCCAAGACAGAATTGGTAGAACACCTGCGATGCAAGAAAGATACACACATACGCCACACCCACACTACCTTGGTGGGCCGTGAACACCACATCACCCACCGATAAGGTCTGGAGGTAAGCGATAGGCAAGTCTGAGATATTTGGGAAAAGTCCAACCGACAAGAGTCCTCCGAGCCAGCGGCGAGGGGCCTTGGTGACGATGAAAGTGAGGTATGCGAGCGCCGCTCCAGAAGCAAAGAGAATGGTTCCGGTAAAGCAGATGATACCCAAGTTCTTGATATCGCTGCTTTTTAAGTTGGCGACGATATTGGAGAAAATCAAACATGGCATGATGGCAGTGACGATGGTGTCGGAGATATCACGGCAAGTTGAAACCGAGAGGATATTGCGTTTAGCGAGGAAAAAGCCCAACCCGATGATGAAGTAGATCTTCCAGATGGGCTTCACCGCCGCATAGATGATGAGACCGAGGGGATGTTCTGACATGGGCAGGATGCACGGCTACTTGACAGAAAACAGTACTCTTTAGTCGCATTCTTTTTTTTTTTGATTTTTAGTTGGTTAAATATTGACGTATGTATATAAAATATTTAGAGCGTGGGGGAGGGTATCGTGGGGGAGTGAAGAATAGGCGAGAAAAAAAAAAGATAAGAATTAGTAGAACTGAATGGGCGTATCGCTATCAAAGGGTCGTATAAACATGTTAAGGTTAGTAGGACAAAAGGTAATAAAATTTTGTCTGAGAATTCATAAAACTTAAAAAACCTCTTTAAAAGTTTAAAAATCTTAAAGCTTTCATGTATTGTCATTCTCTTCTTTTTATGTGCCGGTATGGATGCCAACCACGCTGACTATATCGTCAACCTCAAAGATAATGGGGCCGTCCATCTCGCGGAATAAGGCATCCAAATCCTCGTCGAAAAAATCTAGATTCTCTCGACTCACGTTGGGATGTGAGAATATCGATTCGGTGGTTGATGCACCGTCGCTATCAAATGTGCTCATGTCCAGGCGGCTAGCGGGTGAGCCAAGCATATCTTGTGGGTCTTTCACCCGCCGAGGTGACCGGATAGGAATATCTTCCTGTGCAGTGTATATCAAGTAATCGTTGAATTCCATGATTGTGTGTGTGTGTATGTGTTATTTTTTGTTACAAATAGGACGGCGTGCTGGGATCCGCTCGTTTATGTACTCAACACCGAAGGCTGGCACCCGCACTCTTTTGTTCAGCTTGTTAAACGTTTCTGGAACAGATTTCGCACCCACCGCTGGTGCTTTACCCAATTAGGAAATTCAGGATCACGCAGTGCTCACATCTTTTGTCTCCACCTTCCACTCCGAGCCCTATATAGTTACATCTTACCTTTCTACTGCAGCTATTGTTTCGTTCCGGTTATTTTTATCTTTGTTTTGAAATTGATTTACTTGGTTCTTCTTAATATACACACTAGTTCTTAGCCTTCTTTGCTGGCGGTTCCTCTTCTTCCTCATCTGACGATTGTGCTGCATCTGAATCGAATTCTTCCGCAACATCAGAATCTGAGCCCGACTTAAAGTCATCGTCTGCACTCTCCGAATCGTCGTCACCAGCACTGCCCATATCCACATCGTCGTCATCGTCGTCATCAGCAGCTTCGGTCATAGCTTTGGCCAACATCGCCTTAGCAATCTTCTCTTCGTTCTTAACCCTAAGCCCCTTCTCCTGACAATACTTCTCAATCGTCTCTTGCTCTTCACGGTCAATACTTCCAAAAATGTGCAGCTGATTGCTTCCCCTCAAACTTATTTCCAAATCAAACGTTCTTGACGCTGAAACACCACCCCCGGTTCTCGACATTGTAACGCTCGAAATCTCCGAGAACGGAATGTAAACCGTTGGTTTGGTAACAAAGAGAAAGCATCTGTCTAACGGATACAAGTACCCCTCAGAGGCCTTAAGCGAACACAGCACACCAGGCTGTAAGAACCTCGATTGGAACGAGCTAGGAACCACCAAACGACGTTCACTCAACCCACGGAAACAGTGAGACATCACCAAGTGTGTTTGGCTATCGTAGGTCTTCTTCAAACGGTCCTTATACTTTGATTCATACTCTTCCTCAGAAACATTCAACTCCACTTCAATCTCTTCCTCACGTGCAAACTGCATCGTCAAGAATGGGTAACGGGTCTGACCCTGTCTTAATGGCGGATCAATCTGTAATACAATCAAGTGATGAGTTTCGTCTGGCTTAGGCAACGAGAAGATCCGCTCAATCTGCTTGTACTGGATCTTGTAATCATAAGTCTTACCACGCAATCTCAACGAAGTAGGATACATGTCGATATCGTAACGACCTCTTGGAGTCAAGAACAACACGTCGCTGAACGAAACAATTGCATCGCCAGCCACTTGACCAATATCGGCCTTGTCCTTTAACTGTTCGTAAAATACGGAAGCAGCACTGATTTCTTCAGTTTCCTGTTCTTCCTGGCCCTCTTCGTTCTTAATTGTCTTGGTTTCGCCCTCAACGGTTCCTGGCACGTAGAATCTCATTTCAACCAACTCATCACCGGCCTGGTCCTGACTCACGTCCAAGTTAAACTCGATAGCAACTTCATTCTTACCTGTCAAGTTGGAATTTGAGATCGTATTGTAAGGAACTTCAAAGTCTGGCTTGTTGTTGACCTGGAACACCAATTCATTACGGGCAAAGTCTGTTTTGCCCCAGTTCCACCCTCTCAACGAGTGTTCACGATGTTCCAAGTTGAGATTGAAGTTACGCTGCAATTCCTGCTTCAACTTGGCAAAGTCTTCAACATCAAAACCGTCCAACAGCACCATCCCTTGGTTTTTGGTCTGGATCCTTAACTCGTAGCCTCGCGAGCCACGAGACCATTGCGCCGTCAAAATTTCTTCCGAAGGTAAGAGAAAAGGCGCGCTGTTTGCGTTCCCAGACGATTTCCAGCCAAGACCGGAGTCGGCAATACGCATACGACCATTGGTCTTGGAGATATTGAGGTAGATACGCTCGAAATCGGTGTTTACCATGATGATGGAGAGTGAAAATTGTTGAACGCGTCGATATATTATAATGTGTGTGAATGCGCGACAAATGAAGACGACATTTTTAGTTTCAATTTACGACATTTTATTCTTTTCTGACGACATTTGTCAAACTATGACTCAAGCCTGAACCGGCCTTGATCAATTTTTCAACATACTTATCTTACAAAATGGTCAAGAAAGCTGGTGTTTTGGGAGCCACAGGATCTGTGGGCCAACGTTTTATCTTGTTGTTAGCTAACCACCCTGACTTTGAAATCCATGCGTTGGGTGCTTCGTCTCGTTCGGCCGGCAAAGCTTACGGCGACGCCGTTACCTGGAAACAAACTGATTTGTTGCCAGAAAGTGCCAAGAGCATCGCTGTTACCGAATGTAAGCCAGAAGGTGCATTTGCTGAATGTGACGTTGTCTTTTCTGGTTTAGACTCTGACTACGCTGGCCAGATCGAGCAGGATTTCGTCAATGCCGGTTTGGTTGTTATTTCCAATGCCAAAAACTACCGTAGAGCTCCTGGTGTGCCTTTGATTGTACCTATTGTGAATACTGACCATTTGTCGGTTATTGAGAAGAAGTTGGCTCAAGCCAAGGCTAGTGGATCCAAGGAAGGGTACATTATCTGTATTTCCAACTGTTCCACCGCAGGTTTGGTGGCTCCATTGAAGCCATTAGTGGACAAATTTGGTCCTATTGATGCACTTACCGCCACTACCTTACAGGCGATCTCCGGAGCCGGTTTTTCGCCTGGTGTTTCGGGAATCGACGTGTTGGACAACATTGTTCCGTATATCGGTGGTGAAGAAGAGAAGATCGAATGGGAAACCAAGAAGATCTTGGGTGGCCTTAATGCTGACGGTACTGATTTTGCTCCTTTGAACGATATTAAGGTGAGTGCTCAGTGTAACCGTGTGGCAGTAAGTGACGGTCACACCGAGTGTATTTCGCTTCGTTTTGCCAACAGACCTGCTCCATCGGTTGAAGAAGTGAAGCAAGCAATGCGTGATTACGAATGTGAGGCTTTCAAGTTGGGATGTCCTTCGGCACCAAAGCAAACCATCCATGTGTTGGAAGAACAGGACAGACCACAGCCACGTTTGGACAGAAACAGAGACAATGGTTACGGTGTCTCGGTGGGTAGAGTGAGAGAAGATCCTGTTCTCGATTTCAAGATGGTTGTTTTATCCCACAACACTGTCATTGGTGCTGCTGGTGCTGGTATTTTGATTGCTGAATACTTGAACGCTAAGCAGCTTATCTAGAAACAACGAAAAATAGTAGTCGCAAAATATAGTCGCAATAATAAGTCAATACCTAATACTTACAACTTTAATCTTAACAAAAACACACTACTTGAGGGTCAATGGTCGATTTGCTGCTGTTAGAGGCCATTGGTGATGTAGAGGAACATATTTTTAGTCTCTATACCGAGAGGGCGCCGCCCGAAAGCCGGGATTTAGGCTATGTCGACCGACGGGCAACGCTGATCACGATCTCATTGCCCCACGCCGCCATCGACCTTGAAATCGTGCAGTCGCTAGCAGAACTCAGTTCGACCCGCCAAACATCGTCTACGGGATTTGTGTGCTGGCAGGCTGCAAGTATCTTTGCTGATTGGGCCTTGACTGATCCCAGGTGTCCATTCACGTTTCTGCCAGATCAAACGGTGGTGGAGTTGGGTACCGGTGTGGGTGGAGTTGTGGCTGTCGTACTTGGTCCCAGGGTTGGCCACTATGTCGCTACTGACCAGAAACATATTTTAAAGCTCTTGCGGCGTAATTTCGAGTCGAATTCATCGTGTAAGACTGCTCCATCGCCAGCAGCCAACTCTTTCCGCTACACTACAAAGAATGGCACCGTCGATATCGCAGAATTTGACTGGGAATGGTTAGATGACGGTATGGATAGGTACACCACGCTAGGAGCAGTGGCTCCAGACTACATTGTGGCCTGCGATACCATCTACAATGAGTATCTCATTGAACACTTTCTTGCCGCTGTTGCCCGTCTCTCTGGCAAGAAAACCGGCACCATTGTTACGCTCCAGGTCCGCCAACCAGACACACTCGAGCTGTTTGTGCGACATGCACTCAGTGCGGGCTTTTGCGTATACAGCGTTCCCGAGACGTTGTTGAGCGACGAGCTTTGCCGCGGGTTTGTCGTCTACTACCTTGAATTAAAGTCGCACTAAATACCACTAATTTTTTTTCCATTTGTCAATCTCTTCAGTAACCACTCCATGTCAGTACTAGGGGACCCCAGCAAGCCGAGGGGGAAGCCTACCGCCTTCACCTTTGGCGATGGATACTCAGATCCACGGCGTGGTGGTGCTTCGGCCAAAAAACGGACCCAGAAACCCAATACACAACTGAATAACGGGCCCAAAAGCAACAACAACAATAACAATAATAACCGGTCCAAACCCAAGTCCAATGGCAACCGAAAGAAACCACAACGTCAAGAACAGCATGAACCACAACCATTGTCGGACCTGCCAGACCCATTGGATATCCCTACACGTGTTATTCCTCGCCAAAACCCAGGAAAACTCCAGAACTACTCCCAACAAGAACTCGCCGCTACTGGCCAGCTAATTGCACAGCCAGAACTGCTTGGGTTTCGACGCCAGGTGAAGTCTGTACCACCAAGAGCAGTTCCCAAATACTTGTTGGTGCAACCACGGCTTCTCTACACGCCAGCTTTTGTTCAGAACGACTGGGACAAACAGAACCAGGCACGAATGGTCGCCATGGAACAGGAAAACAGCGGCCGCGACTTCCAGGGCTTGTATGAAGAGTTTCAGCGAATGAGAGAAGTCGAACGGAAACAAATGGAAGACCTTGGACTTGTCGATGCCGAAAATATTGCCAAAGATCTTAACGATGCCATCTCGTTTCAAGGCTCGTGTCTTGATATGTGTCCAGTGTTTGAACGGGTGAGAAGAGCCCTTGAAAATAATGTCAAGCATTTAGAAAAGGATCCCGTCACTAACAAAATCGACCGGGCACGGGCAGTAAAGGCCTTTTCGCGACCTGCTGCAGGACAGCCACCGCCTTTGCCGTCTGAGGTCAGACCACCTCATATATTGAAACAGAGTTTGGATTACTTAGTTGACAATATTGTCCAGCAGTTACCAGAGGCCCACTCGTTCATATGGGACAGAACCAGATCGATCAGACAAGATTTCACTTACCAGAATTCTTTTGGACCTGAAGCCATCGACTGTAATGAAAGGATCGTGAGAATACACTTACTTTCCCTACATATTATGAGTGGAAGCGATGTCGAACATTCGCAGCAACAAGAGCTCGAGCAGTTCAACAAGGCATTACAAACATTGATTGAAATATACCAAGATGTCAGAAACCACGGTGGACAGGCACCAAACGAAGCTGAGTTCCGGGCATACCATTTGCTAAGTCATTTAAGAGACCCGGAACTAGAGCGGGAAATCCAGACCTTGCCGAACCACATTTTACAAGATGCCAATGTCCAGTTAGCATTGAGGTTCAGAAACATTATTTCCCAAAACAACATTGTTGAAAGAGGTTATTCCAATACTGTCGGTGCTTTGGGAATGTTTGTGGAGTTTTTCAGAGTTGTATATAGTGACGAAACTCCGTTCCTCATGGCATGTCTCTTGGAAACCCATTTTAACGAAATCAGATTCTATGCATTAAAGGCGATGGCAAGAAGTTACCACACCAAAGGTAGAGCCTATCCATCCTCATCATTACAAAATCTTCTTGGGTTTGATTCCATTGAAAAGCTCACCAAGTTTGTCACTTACTACGACGTCGACTTAATCAACGATAATGGAGAGATCTTGGTTGATTTATTCAACAAGGAAAAGTTAGAAACAAAGTACAAACTTAATTCGGTACATGACAAGGCAAAACTTTCTCAGATATACTCAACGCAGTTGGATGTCAAGATTCAAGGCAAATCGTTACGGGATTTTATTAATTTAGGTAAGCCAAATACTGATTTGGGCTTAAAACAAGAGTCAAAGATCCTTAATTCAACATCCTTTACACCCATCAATAATTCCAAGCCAAGTTTCGGTAGCTCTATGATCCAAAATCCAGCCCCAGTGTCAACATCAAATCCAACATTCTCCAAACCGCCGGCTACTTTACAACCATCTAAGATACCATTTGGAACCTCACTTCCAGCACCATCCACTGCAACATTTGGAAGCTCAATTCTGCTGACTGTCACTCCGAAACCGATAATAACCACATCAGTGGCCCAAACACCACCTATAATTAAAAATACCCCAGCAGTTTCCTCATCGATTCCTCAACAGTCTTCTTTACCACCACCCTCGAAGCCTTTTACATTCGGGAAATTGCCAGAACCTGAACCTACTCCTAAAGTTGTACCTGGCCTCCAAACTAAACTTCCCGAGTCAAAACCCAACTTTACGTTTGGTGAAACCAAACCGAGCACGATTGAAAAGCCATCACCACCAAAAGTTGAAAGCGTCAAAGCCGAGCCAAAGATAGTAGCCATTCCGCTGCCTCCCAAACCACCAGCGAAACAAAAGCTATCTGACTCTAAATTTTTTCTGCAAGCTGTTGGTGACACATTTGAAACGATTTTGAATCAAGCTGTGAATGAAGAGTTGGTTAAATTGTTACCCAAATTGATTCACAACCGAAACCGACAGTTTGAACGCCAACAGGTGATTAATTCACTCAGCACGGAACTCTGCTCGGCATTTTTATCCGAAATCATTTACAATCAAACATTAGAAGCGAAGGCTGATTTTGTTTATAACCTGAAGGTGAAGCTACGTGCTATTCGTAAGCTAGTCAAAGTGGGAGAGGCGTTAAAAATCAAGCATGAATTAAGACGCAAGAGACAAGCAGAGTTAAACTCTATATCGTTTAAAGTACCAAAAAGGCGAGGCTCAACTGCTTCTATTACCTCGGCCAAGAGACACAACTTTAAAGAACCGTCTCCCGTTAATATCACCCAAAGACAGCACGATATTCAGGAATTATGGGAACCATTGGACCTCAAGGCATTTGTGTCCAAGTGTTCTGAAGACCTTCAGTTGGCGTTCGAAAGAGAAATGAGACTCAAATTTTTGGTATTGGTTGAGAACTGGTCTTCACCGTATTCCAAATGGCTTAATACCAAACTATCGCTTGCTCCTAACAAGGAAAAGATGCTTTATCAGAATGTAATTCAGGATAAAATATCTGTTGAATTTACTTCGCTTCCAGGTGAATTGAACAAGGATTTCTTTGTCAATACAGGTTTCATTCTCTTTGAGTGTGGTCTTCCTACTAACAGCGATCAGTCAGTGGTTGACAAATTGAAACGCGATAAGAGTATTCTCAAGAAAATCGTTTCATTTGCCAGCAAGTTCAGTGACTATAAAGTTCAGATTGTTGTGGTATTTTGGGATGTTACTGGCTCAGGCTTGTCGACAGAAGAAGTTTCCCAAGCCTTGAACTTGCCTGACTATGAAGATGACGAAAATGTTGTGGATATAACACTTTGTGATATGACGGTTCAGGATGGAAATATTAGTGAATTGTTGGCCAGCGGGTTTAATAACGTTGCTCGTAATTTTACCGGGCAATTGACCAAGCGAGGTGTGAAGCGGGCCGAGAAGTTACGTCAAGCGACAGCTTTAAAGGAATTGTCGCGGAAGCGGGATTCTACGGCAGCATTCAGTTTACAAGAGAAAGAGGCACGTATTCTTGACCAGGCTAAGCGGGCAAGAAAGTACGAGTACTTGAGCAAGCATGCCACGCCAGTTCCAAGTTCCAGCTCAAGAGAAACCGATTCAGCGCCTGTGTCCGCGAATTCGACGTTTGCAGGAAACCGTTCTCTTATCAACCACTTGACTTCGATTCATCGCCATGATCATACGCTTAATTCTAACACTACTTTGGGGATCAACAGCACTACATTCAACAACGGAACCGTTTTAACCGGGTTTGGGAACGGAATGATTGAAGAAAGTACTCCGTTCAGCTCACCAAAGTCCAGGAGACTCGAATCAAAGAAACCTATACCGAAAAGCGTACAACAATTACGAGACCTAGCTCTGGGTATCCGTACGCGTTACAAGAAGTAATTTTCAATAGCATAAAGAGTAATAATAAAAGCACCACGAAGCTGGCGAAAAGGATAATTTTTCGCAGCTAAATTTTATTTAACAGCAAAAGTAGAATTTCAAACCTTTTCATTTCTTTTTTCCTTTTTTTTCACTTTGAAGTTGTTGTAGATTTCAATTTCGTTTCCTGCACAAAATCCGATTTTGTTTGTTTGACACCGAAACAATATCCGTAGGAAACAGTGACCCCTCGTCAATTGAAGAATAGACGCCATGGATCTCTTGAAAGACGCAGCAAAGAATATCAATCTCTATGAGGTGAAGGCTTATGTCCGGAAGGCTCAGAACGGTATGTAAAAAGCAATTTGATCGAGAGACGGAACCTCACGGATTTTTTTTTCTTGCCCCCCAGTACTAACCCAATTCCAGTGGCCATGAACTTGACGGAAATGGAATCACGGGTCCGTGAAGCCACCAACAACGAGCCATGGGGTGCCCCAACGACTCTCATGGCCAAGATTGCTGCAGGAACCTACAACTACCGAGAAAGAGAAGAGATTGTGGGTTTTATATTCCGCCGTTTCACTGAAAAGGCCGCCAACGAGTGGAGACAGATCTACAAGTCATTGCAATTGCTTGAATACTTGGTGAAAAATGGTTCTGAACGAGTCATTGACGATTTCAGAACCAACTTATCGTTGATACAGATGTTGAAGTCGTTCCACTACATCGACTCCAAGGGCAGAGACCAGGGGATCAACGTGAGAAACCGTGCTAAAAACTTAATTGCATTGTTGAACGACGACAACATGATTAGAGCCGAACGTAAGAAGGCCAGAGCCAACGCCCACAAGTTCGGAGGCGTATCGTCGGGTGCCTTTGGTGGCGCATCGTCCATTGTGAATAGTTCCCACGGCGAGGACGGCGATTTTACCAACCGTGTCTTTGGTGACGGTGGTGTCTATGGTGAAAGATATGACGACTCGGCTGCTGCCTATTCAAGTGGCCAAACTGGTAACACCAACGAGCAGTTTGAAGAATACGACGTTGCTCCTTCAGCTTCTTCTTCTAAGCCAACCACTTCGTCGTCCAGAGTCAATGCTACTGCCTCGACGTCAAAGCCTCAACCAAAGCAACCAGTTGTAGACTTGTTAGGTGACGATTTCTCCTCGGCTCCTGCTGCTCATGCTACTGCTGCTGCAGAAGAAGATGACGATGACGATGATTTCGATGACTTCCAAGCTGCTCCTTCACAACCAGCCAAGACTAACAACAACATCTCGTTATCTAACTTGTACCAGAGCCAGCCGCAAACCACCACTACGTTTGCTGCCCAACAACCATACGGCCAACAACCAGTACAAAACTTTGGCCAGCAACCAGCACAAGCCAACCGTGTCGTGAGCGGCGGTGCATCAAGTGGTCCTGCCAAGCCTGCTGGTAACAACGATGCTTTCTCATCGTTGTTCTCGTCTGCCAAGACCAAGTCTCACACCACCACCACCACCAAACCAGTCGCTACTAAGACTACGTCTGCTCCAGCTGCTGCTCCTGCCGCTGCGGCTGACGATGATTTCTTTGGTGGATTCAGTTCCAACACTACAACCTCAGCCCCTAAGCCTACAAGCTCTGCTTCTGGAGAGGTGGATTTATTAAGTTTTTAGTTAATTTGAATGGACATAAAAGTAGTTTGCCCTTCCGAAAATCGGAATCCCACGACCGGATTTTCTAAAGTGAAAAGTTTCAAAAATTTCTCCACGAAATCTAAAATCCCGTTTCTAGAATCTACTTTCTACGAAAAAATACCAATCATGTTCAAGAACTCCGTTAGACTCTTCTCTTCCTCCACCAGAGCTTGGGGTACCAAGGTGTACTTCAAGACCTCGATTGACGGTGTTTCTCAAAGCCCAATCAAGTTTGAATTGTACGACGACGTTGTGCCAAAGACCGCCGAAAACTTCAGAGCCTTGTGTACTGGTGAAAAGGGTTTCGGCTACGCTAACTCTATCTTCCACAGAGTCATTCCAAACTTTATGTTGCAAGGTGGTGACTTCGAAACCGGTAAGGGATACGGCGGTAGATCCATTTACGGTAAGTCGTTCCCAGATGAAGACTTCTCCAAGAAGCACAACAAGCCAGGTCTCTTGTCGATGGCTAACTCTGGTCCAAACACTAATGGCTCCCAATTCTTCATTACTACCGTTCCATGCCCATGGTTGGACGGTAAGCACGTTGTTTTCGGTGAAGTCATCGAAGGTTACGATGTTGTCAAGAAAATCGAATCCTACGGTTCCAACAGCGGAAGAACCAGTGCCTCAATCGTTATCGAAGAAGCTGGAGAAGTCTAAAAAAAGAAAGTCGGTTATGCTCTAATAACCCAACAGCCAAAAGGGATATGTAAATAAAAAAATGTACAATTATGTATATGACGAATATGCTCTAAATCTGAAGCTTAGGATTTTTTTCTTCGGCAGGAATCAAATCTTTTGGCAACTTCTTCTTCAACTGGGCCAACTTGTCGTAGTCACCAGCCAAGATTCTAGCAACGACCAAGTCATCTCTGTCTTGGATTTCCTTCTTGGACTTGCCTTCGTTACTCAAGAACTTCTTGGCTTGTTCAGTGTCTCCGTGGAAGTAGTCTTCCATGGCTCTCAATCTTAATTCCTTTTCAGCCCAGTCTGGACCGTCAGTCTCTCTTCTCTTCATTTGTGCCGTGTACTTCGAGTAAGCGACATATACAAAGATTGGCAAGACCAAGTAGAAGTATGGGAATTCCCAACCTTCGGCCTTTTCAGTTTCACGAATAATCTTCCACTTCAATTCACCAGTGGTTTCGTCCTTGTATGGAATCTTGTCAATGATCTTACCAGCATCCTTGGTGACGAACTGGAAATTTTTCAAGTCCTGTGAGTTGTCTTTGAACAAGTCTAATTGTTCCTTTGGAATGCCTGGAAGTATAAAGTTCCATTCAGAGTGGTTTCTTTTGTAGTACAAGTTTTGTAATTCAGCAATGGTCTTGAATTCTTGGTCAGTTGGCACTCTTGGAGTTCCGTCGGGATTGCTGTAGATTTTGGTCACCGATGATAACGAATCCAATTTGGTACGGATATCTTTTTCCAAGGCATAGTCAAACTTGCCAACCTTGTGTCTCAACAACCCACTTAAGGGGAATTTGAATGTGAATCTCATGTCCTATTTCGTATAGTACACGGTTAAGTCTGGTTGACTGGTTAGTTTTGAGCTTGTTTTTATTGGAGGAAATTTTTTTTGGACCGATTGCAAGTTAGAGTCCATTTCCCAAAAATCGATTTTTACTGGTTAGCTTCCTACATTATTCCCCTCCATACATTTTTTTTTGTTAGGTTAAGATTATATGCAAGTACCATACCATTCATCGCTTGGTGGTACCAAACCCACTGATTCCCATTGCAGACATCACGTCGTTATCGCTATCGTTATCGCTATCTACTGCTGTGTTATTTTGTAGTTTGCGTTGTTTGCGTTTGTTGCGTTTCTTTTGCTCAAATGCTCGTCTTCTCTCGACTCTTTCTTGGAAACTCACTTGATCCTTCGTAGTTCCGTTCCTTTGTCGTATCAGCTGCTTGACTAATGCCTCCATCATAGCCACAACCTCTTCAAAAGAGGCACGAGCAATTCCTCCTGCAAGTAACTCCTGGTCTTCAGTTGTACCCGCCTTCTTGCTTACATCTTGTACTTTGGCAATATGTTGTGGAGAGTTCAAGTGATCTATCAACGCCATATTGTCTCGGAAAGATAGGTTACATACGGGACATGAAAAGCCAAATCTTCGATCTTTACCACGACTAGTTGCTGAGCTCAATGGGTTAATTATATTGTATGTCTTGACTGCGGCTATCAGCTGCTTGAGAAGCTTATCTCGATGGTTGATGTATGAGATCGATTGCTCCGGTATAACGTCGCCAGAAACAACGGTTTCTTTAGGCTTCTTCTTGTTCCTTGCTTCTTCGGCATATGCCTCCACATTCCATAGTTTTCGACCATACTGATCGACTGTTACCTTGTCTGTTTCTTTCTCCATGTTCTAGACATTGGTTTGTTTCGGTTCTTGCCAAAGCTTATCTCATCGCGACATGTGCAGGACTGTTACTGGATTGTTCTCTACGAGCTGCCATCTACAAAGAAAACTTTCCTACTATTCTAAATTCTATATATTCTTTTCTTGTTGTCATAGTTTTAAATATTCCGAATCTTCTCCATCAACTGATTTATCGCTTAATATTTTGGGAGGTTGTAAGTTTTTTTTTTGCAGCCTAGGAAGAAAAAGAACTGGCGTCTTCGCTAATTTCTGTCACCGGTGGAACCCAGTATCCTTGTTCGTTCTTCACATAATTGTGTTTTTTCTGGTACCATTTATTCAAGTACTTTACAAGTGTGATTGCCAAAACTGCAACCACTTGCATCCCGATACTCAATGGATATCCGATCTTAAAATGAGCATCGGTATGCTTTGTGTTATAAGCAACAAGAGGCAACCATGCGTTGGTACAGTAGACGAAGGTATTACCCGTTGCGACCAATAATCCTTTGATGTCAGGTTGAGTGATGTATAGTTCGGTGGCCCAAGAGATATAAATTGTCTGGAGTGAATTCAACCCTTGACCGATCATGAAGGCCGCAAACTTTGCCCCAAAAGGTATATCCCAAACTCTCAAGAGAACCATTCCCACCATTCCCACCATTGCTCCAAACATTAAAATAGGATAACGCACACGGTAATAATCCGAAACAGAAGAAAAGAAAAATGTCCACACAATATAAAAGGCATTGGTGGCCGTTGCAATCATGTTCAATCGGATCAAGGAGTATCTTTTAGTAGATTTTAACCAAATGTTAAAGTAGTTTTGAGCTTGTGGAGCACAAGATAAGAAAACGTAACCAAATACAAAACTCCATAATTGCCAACTGAAGAGCACTTTAGTTACTCTTTTCAAGGTATATGGTACTGGTTTCTTCTTACCAAAATAGTTATATCTCTTTCTTTGGAACTCAATGTCTTCAGCAGTTAACCAAAAGGCAAACGGGTTGGGTGAATCGGGAAAATCAGGAATACAGAAGTATCCAACCAATCCAATGGGGATCGTCATCAACCCATCTATAATGAATAACCATTGCCAACCAGGACGTCCCAATTTACCATCTAATGTTGCCAAAATGGCACTTTGCAAAAATCCAGAAAAAATCCCCGCAGCAGAGTTGGTTAAATTTAAAAATGATAATCGTTTTGCAATCTCCAATGGACCGTACCATTCGCTTAAAATTAAGACCAATGTTGGAAACAAACATGATTCACAAGATCCTTGAATAAATCTAAGGCCAAAAATGACTTTCTTGGATTTTGTCAAGCCCATTGCTATTGTCAATATAGCCCAAACAACTTCACAAGTAGGTAAAACTCTGGAAGGTTTAACATTATTTACTAACAATATCATGGGGATCGAAAAAATCAAATAGCCTATATTGAAATAAGTGGTTAAAAGATTTCTATCATTTCCTACCATGTGCAAGCTTTCCTTCATTCCAGAGACGTAGGTAACCAGAATATTAGTCTGATCAATGTATTTAAGAAACGAACTCAAAATGGCGAATAAGAATATGAAGAGGTCAATTTTTAGCAAGAACTTTCTTTCCTTTGGTGGTCTACCAAATGAATCCCAAAATATTGTTAAAATCTTGCCAGTGGTGGAAATTTGTGATGGATCAAGAATGGGCTCCCCAAATGCATTGAGAGCTCCTGTTTCCTCAACTGATACCACAAAAGTCTCCTTCTCTTTTTCCGTTGACATGTTGTCTGGGTTAAAAATTTATCCATCGAAGCCGTATTTATAAATTGTCATTCTACGGCTAGAAAGTGTGGTGTCTTTAATTTCGCAATTGAAGTGGATAAGGAATATTTTCTTCATGCATGTATCATTTTTGACGTATGGGCGGAACAAATCGTAAATTTCCTAGCCACATGATATGGGACAATAATGGGGGGCATAGGGGCTTAATTCCTATTGGCTACGTAGTTATATTATCAAAACAGTTTGTGTACACGAGCATTCTCGACTGATGTGCTTTAAGGAGCATTGCTTCTAAATGGGGTTGGATATTTCTACCAAACAGGACAAAATTTGGCTATGATTAAAACAGAAAACCACGAAAAAAAAAAAAAATTAAAAATCATACATGGGTAAAGATATCTTTTCGTTATTAAAGACGACACCAGCTAAACTGACTAAACCGGCTCAACTGGTATCTCCTGTGGTGAAACCTACGAAGTTAAAAGTCAAGGAAGTAGTTTTGACAAAGCAGATAAATGATCTGATCAGTAAGAGTCAGTTTGCTCACCGATGGGAAACAATCGGGACACATCTTATACGAAACGTGTATCCACTCAGTGAGTCGGAGCTTAAAGTCGCTGCATTTGATCTTGATTCTACATTGATCAATACGAAATCGGGACTGAAATTTGCACGATCTCCAGAAGACTGGAAATGGTGGACGACGCCTGAGGGAAAGGGCGATGTAGTAGCGAAACTTGATCAATTGACCAAGCAGAAGTATCTAATTGTCATCTTTACCAATCAAGGTGCCGTGATACCGCATGAAACAAGTAAGTCGTATCTCAACTTTGTGAATCGGGTGAATCTGATAGCATCAAAACTTCCTGGCAAAGTGCTTGTGTTCGCATCGCCTAAAAGACCTGCCAAAGGTCCAGCAAGTACTGATGAACAGCACAAGCGTATGCGCAAACCATCTCCCGGGATGTGGCTTGAATTTGTACTGTATCTCGAACTGCAGAAATGTACAGTAGATATCGAAAACAGTTTCTTTGTGGGAGATGCTGCGGGCCGGCCGGGAGATTTTCTGGATAGCGACAAGTTGTTTGCTCAGGCAGCAGGACTCAATTTCAAAGTTCCAGAGGATATCTTTCTTGAAATTACAGAAGGTGATAAGGTAGAATGAGATTGTATTTACTGGGTCTAAGTATGGGGTTTTTAAAAATGAATCTTCTTCGTTTTATTTTTCAAACCCCGGATTCTAATATATACATGTTGTAAGGAAATCTAAAGGTCGGCTAAAACAAGTTCCTTGATCTTGTCGTCCAAGACATCGTGTTTACTGACAAGGGTCTTAGTCTTGTCAACGGTGTCAAAGTAGCCATGGACATTGTTTATGGCCCGCAATTGTTCGTCAGGAAGCTTGGTAACCTCGTTCAACATATCGTAGTGAATAATGAGACATTTCTGGACATTGGCAACGTCGTTTTCAAATTTGATGGCCTCTTCGGTGGTCTGGGGATAGTTTTTGAGAACAAAGTTAGTGTCAAAAGTGCCACCTCTAGTGTTGAGGAACTGGTGAACTTCTTCTTTGACCAATGCAGTGATCAAACCCGTGGGTAACGATTGGTTGCCCTTCTTTAAGTCCTGTAAGAGATAAGAGTACTTTCTGGTCTCGTCCTGTTCCTCTCTATCAAGTAATTCTTTAGGATCAATGACTTTCACTTGTTTTCCGTCCAATTCCTTGAGTTTGGCCACGATTCTGTTCACGGACTCGTTATTAGAGACAAAGGGCACAACGAAAAACTTGTACTGGTCGCTTTTTTCAGCACTGATCAATTTGTGACGTCTCTTTAAGCCAGTAGCTTCTTCGTACTGTAAGAATTCACGATCGCTGTTGAACGAGTTTTTTGGAGGGGACTTCTTGTCCACTTTGTTACTGGCAAGGTACAAGGCACCACATGAGACAAGAAACATGTAGAAAAGGTACCTAATTTTTGGTGCCGATTCCCTTGACTTACGGACATTTGTAGCATAGCTACGTACTGGTGCACGGATAAGCCCTGGACGAGTAAAAATTCCTGCTGTTCTTCTAAACATTTGGTGGTTATAGATAAAGAGAACAGGTGGTAAAGAGAGAGACATTTACGTTTGTGGTGACCAGGTTGATGAAATGTCGGCTGACGACATTTTCTTAAAAATGTCGCGTTTGTCTTACCAAAATTTTCACCAACCAAGTTTAGGTTTACCAGCTGAGAGCAGTCGTCATATAAAACATGTCGTTAGTCCATTTGGCCAACTTCTGTGCTCACTTGAAGAACTGTACTAATGTGAACATTTCAACCACGTCGGTGCCGTTCAGTCGATTACATCTCCAGGTAGCTCGTGGTTTATACAAGGAAGGATTCATTTCGCTGATTCAAAAGGGCTCGACCAACGGACCGGACGTCACACCAGTTGATATTACTCCAGATAACATATCGTCACGTCGTTTGTGGTTGGGGTTGAAGTATCGTCACAATGAACCAGTCATCAGAGACATCTCGTTGATCTCAAAGCCAGGTAGAAAGGTGAACCTTACGCGAGAAGAAATCAAGGCATTGGCCTCGGGGTTGCCAGTGAGATTCATCAAGCCATTACAGCCAGCTGAGTCCATATTTATCAAGTCGAGTGCCGATAATGACGTGATAGAGATCCAAGAAGCCGCCAAGAAGGGCATCAAGGGAATGGCATTGTACCGTGTCAAGTAACCGTCATTGCAACATTTATGTATATAGTATAATGGAGTACACACTATCGTATAATCGCTAAATAGACACCTTTTCGGTGAATGCAGTAGACCACGAAGACATGTCAACCTGCCAGCCCTTCCATACCATCAACTTTTCTCTGAAGTTGTCGGAGGTGGGGACCAAGTTCTGTTGAGAGGCTGAAGCGTAGTTGTTAGTGGTGAAAACAGGCTTGGCTGGCTTTACAGGAGAGAAGGCAGGTGGTGGTGGAGGAGGTGCCTGTTGGAATGATCCAGGCACCGATTGGGTCTTGAGCTGTTCAATCTGTCTCTTCAAATCGGAGATGGTATCATTCAAATCCATCTTTGTCAACTTTAAGTCCGTGTTCTCGTCGCGAAGTTTCTTAATTGTTGTTTTCTGCTGTTCGATGGTTTCGTTGGCTTCTGCTAATTGCAGACGAAGCGAATCAGAAATAGAGTCATCGACTTCCTGTTTAGCTTCGGGAACTTCTTTAACTTCCTCCTTTACTTCGGGCACTTGTATCACTTCTTCCTTAACTTCCTCCTCTCCAACCTCTTTGATTTCCTCCTCTGTGTCCTGTTTAACCTCTTCCTTTGGTTTCTCAGTTTGTGGTTGTTCTTCTTCTTCTTCTTTTTGTTCTACTTCCGTTGCATCTGTTGGCTCTGGTGAGGGTTCTTTAGGCTCGTCATCCTTATCCGTTACCGGCGTGTCTTCCTTTTCATCCTTTTTCTTGCTCTTTTTCTTCTTGTTCTTTTTCTTGAACTCGTCAAGCTTTTTTCTTGCCGCTTCGAGCTTTTGTTCCTTGGTTAATTCTTCCTCAGCCATACTGTTGTTGAATGTGATTTCTCAGCGCGTGCGCGCACTTTGTTAGAAATCGGCGTTTTGAACACCCTCACCATACTTCCCCCAACAACGAACACTCCGCGACAAGCGAACTTTATAACCTTCTAGGTTCCGGTGTTCTCCCGAGTGATCTGAAATCCCACGTTTCAAAAGAGGGGTTTTCTTACCTAAATTACACACATCTGTAGGGATACGGGATAATGTGGAAGCCCTAACTTATCTCTCTACGAGTGCAACAAAACTATCGATCTTTAAGTAGGAAACTGTTCCCCAGAGCTTTTGTCCCTCTGTTTGCTACGAAGAAAAGAAAAATAAATAGTGTCCCCAAATTGCAAAAATAGATTCGGCTCTTAAGGATTTCACCACGTTAGCCGCGGGTTATTCCTTTCTTGATTCTACCACTAAATTCCACAGTTTGCTAGTTTAGTTGTGACGTTGCATCGTTTCAGTCCCTGGGATAGGTATACATGATTTTTCTAATAATATTCGTAAATGAGTTTGGTTTTGTTCTACTCGAGCCACAATTATAAATTCGAGCCCAAATTCCCAACTCACGTACCAATGGCCAAACTCCGTACTCTACGCTCCAGAAACGGATGTCTCAACTGCAAGAGACGAAAAATCAAGGTAAATAGACTCATGCTTAAATGACTGTTCCCCTTCGAATTCGAATACCCGACTAACCTTTCTTCCTAGTGCGATGAAGCCCTTCCCAAATGCACATATTGCACTCAAGGAGATCGCCCTTGCGAATATCCAAACCTCACCTTAGTGAATACATGTAACGACGACTCAAAAATTAGGGTCGTCAACCTTTCAAAAGCTCAAAAACTCATCTCGTTTGTTAGACTATCTCGTTCATCCCAAAATTCATTCCTCACTACTGTTCGTCTCTTGAACTCTCCCACTGCATTGTTCCAAATCTCAAAATTTGAGCTCCGGCTCCTAAACTTCTTTAGCAATTTCTGCATCCCAATATTCACCCAATCCTTCGATGAAGCTTCTTATAGGGTATGGACCCATCATGTTCCGCAGTTGGTAGCAGAAAGCGCATTAGTTCGCAACAGTATCTACACTTTTGCAGCTATGATTTTAATCAAGACTTGTGGATCTCCAAGTTTTAAAACGTCAAAAGAAAAGCATATACTCACCAGAAATGTCAAGTACAATGTGGAAGTGCTCTATAATGCTACAGCTCACTATTTCAAGCATGCCATTGCTGATACCCGCAAAAAAGTAGATAGTTGGCACGATTCCAAAGTATCGATCGAGTTGACTGTTTCTTCGACTATTGTGTACGGATTCTTGGCTATTCAACCACATAGAATAGTCGATTTGATCTGTTTTGATCATTCTGAAGCTGATTTTGTCTCGATGGCCCGAGGAATTCTGGCAACTGTCAATGCTGCCTGGCCGGAGGTGGCCACCAGTAATTTTCGGGGAATCTTTGCATCCTCGAGGCATCGCAACATCGAACAAGAGGTAGAACCGATCGAGGAATGTACGTATCCTGTGATTTGCAGTCTCTACAATGATATAATGAAAGAGAATTCTTTTGGGAAGGAGCATTTGCTTTCAGGTCTTGTGTGGTTCCAGCGTCTCATTCATCTGGTGGAGATCAGCAACTATCCAATGGAGATTATTAAGTGGGTAGCTTTGGCCCCTACTGGTTTGTATGATATGTTTTATCAGAAGGATTTTTCTGCCCTTCGACTCTTGTATGTCTATGCCTGTTACTGTAGTGTTACTAGGTTTTATACATTTGAGGAGAACAATATGTGGATAAACTTCATCGACTGGTACCGCAACTACAACTTCGAAATATTTGGCGGGTGGAAGTATCTGTTTGATAAGGCACTCTATGTGCTAACAGTTAAAAAGAGATACGGTGTTGGGTCACTTGATTATACAACCATTGGATCTTTGGACCCAGAGCATCTCGTGAATACCTTGTAAGATATATATCTCGCGAGACCCTGAAAAGTCGCAGAGTCTACAAACCATTATAGATAAGGAGACATGTGGCACAAGACTATAATATCAGGAAGCTTTGTTGTTTAGTTTTATAAATAGTAAATAGCAAACATGGCAGTTATCGTAGAATTTTGTTGAGTGAGAATACTCCATATCAATAACCTGATATAGAAATTGACACGGCTGTCAGATTTGGCAGGTTTATCATTTTACGAAGCGCATGGTACGTCACGCTTTCTCTTACCTGTATTAGGCAATGGTTTTTTTTTGTCACTACTTCGTAGTTTGTTTGCTAAAGTGGAATTTATGAGGCGGGGTGTAGAGTTCTTCAATGTAGGTCTGCTGCGTGGCTAGCCAATGTGACGTGCCCGTGGTGAATCGGATGCGGACCGAGATATATATTTATACTTTTTTTCCGCAGTACGGTTGTTACATCATGCCTTCTAAACGGTCAAGGAAGGGTTGTGTGAGTTGCAAGAAACTCAAGATAAAGGTAAGTATGGATTTGGAGATAGATCCCCAAGGACACATATTGACTTTTTCTTCAGTGTGACGAAGTTCGTCCCCGTTGTGAATATTGCGTACATACCAATCGTACATGCGTATACCCCTACGATGACTCAGACCACCGTGATTTCAAGCAAAGTGAAAGCCATGAACTCACGACCAAGCAGCAATCGAAGAAGATGGAAGCCATCGCCAGTCTGCTGTATGCTTCAAACAACGTGTTTCAGGACATCATCCAGCACCTAAATGCCCCAACATCATTGTTACGCATTACGCGATTTGAATTACGACTCCTTAATTTCTTTGGCAACTTCTGTATTCCACTTTTTGCTAACCCGTTAGATGTGGAAGCGTACCAAGTCTGGACTCGCCAGGTACCGAAATTGGCATTAAGAAGCAAGTTGGTACGAAATAGTATTTACTCCTTCGCCGCGATATCAATGTTTGAAGTTTGCGATTTGGCGGAGCTCCAGCATGAAGATAATCAAATTCAGATAGAGTATGAGTCCCAACTTATCAATCCCAACATTATCCAAGGAGTTGATAGTTTGTATACAGCCACCACCTCATATTTTATGGAAACCATTCGAGGAACTCGCGAAAAGATGCCGGATCTCAATGATTGTGAGACTGCCGCGGAATTGGTGACTTCTTCGTGGATGGTATATGCATTTTTGGGAGTCCAACCGCAAAAATTGGTCAAAATGATCTGTTTTGACCGGTCTGAGGCTGATTTTATCTCCATGGCTCGAGGAATTCGCCTGACCTTCGTCAGTACCTGGCCAGTGCTCTGCAATACCAAGTATCGTGGGATATTCTCGGCGTCTGTACGGCAATTATTACTGGACGTAGACCCAATTGAGGAATGTACGTTTCCTGTGGTTAAAACACTACGCCAAGATCTTATCAATGCAAACCCACCAGGGTATGAGCAATTAATGGACGGCGTTGTGTGGTACCAGCGCCTCATTACCCGGGTGGTGCAGCAGAACCATCCCATTGACATCATGAAATGGGTTGCAATGCCTTCAGAGGAGCTCAATGAGATGTTTTACGGACGACACTTTTATGCGCTTCGACTCTTGTATGTGTTTGCGTGCTATTGCAGCATATTCCACTTCTACGCCTTGGAGGAGAGCAATTTGTGGATCGACTTCATGTTGTGGTACCGCGACCTCAACTTCGAGACGTTTGGTGGATGGTACTATCTGTTAGACGAAGCATTCTATGTGCTAATTATCGACAAAAAATACTATATCTCCGACAATAATTATAGTGGACTCGGTGACCTAGATCCAGAAAGCCTTGTGCAGACAATGTAGCTGCAAAAAAAAAAAGAGACAAATATTGGAAAAAATAGATTGATAGTGGTTACGAGAAAGGTTATCCGAGTGGTTCGGCTACACAATTTGCTCTTTGTATTATGGCATTGGGATAGACGATGCATATAAAGAGCAAAAATAATACATGAGAGGATACAACTATTAAGGTACTAGACATCGGAAAGGCTGGTATTTTTAACAATGGAGTGCTGCATCGATAGAAAATTTACCTTTCTACCTTGGTAGTTTTTCTTAAAAAAGTATGTGAGCGTACCTTGGTAGTTAGCATCTAAAAAAATTAGCTGGACCTTAAGCCTCCGATATAAAGCTGGGACGATCGACCCCAAAGAATTACTCACACCATACAAATACGGTTTAAAGACGTGAGTTAAGCCATGATCGAAGATATTATATCAATTTTAGTAAAAAGGGACGATGACGATGGTGACCTGCATTCCCACGTTTGTGAAACCGGTAATGACTATAACGGCGAGTTGTGGGGTGCCCGTATCTCAGCCGTGTTTGTCATTTTGGTGACTTCGGCCTTTGGATCCTTCTTTCCCATCCTTTCTTCTAGATACTCGTTCATCAGACTTCCTCCAATCTGTTTCTTCATCGCTAAGTTCTTTGGTAGTGGTGTCATTGTCGCTACTGCATTCATTCACTTGTTGGAACCTGCCAACGACGCTCTCACCAATGATTGTCTTGGAGGTGCTTTTGCAGAGTACCCTATGGCATTTGGGATCACGTTGATTACATTATTCCTCATGTTCTTCGGTGAGTTGTTGGCATACCGTGCTGTGGAAAACAAGGTGGCAGCCCAGGGTGAACTGGGCCATTCACACTCGCATTTCGGTGATGAATCGTTGTATGTTTCCAAGAAGGTCGAAAAGGTTGATTCTGAAGACGCTGAAGAGCTGGAAGCTCAGGAAAAGACGACCCTGGTGGCCCAATATCCTTCTCACTTCTCCCATGCTCACGACCATCAAGATCCTGAAGCCATTGACACTCCTATCAATGACTTGGACAAGGAGCAGTACTACGGCCAGTTGATGAATGTGTTTGTCTTGGAATTTGGTGTTGTTTTCCACTCGGTATTTGTTGGTTTATCATTGGCGGTTGCCGGTGACGAGTTCAAGACATTGTACATTGTCATTGTGTTCCACCAGATGTTCGAAGGCTTAGGGTTGGGTACCAGAATCGCCACCACACCATGGCCACGTAAGAAGCACAGATGGACTCCTTGGCTCCTTGCACTTGCCTTTGCCTTGTGTACGCCAATTGCAATCGCTATTGGTCTTGGAGTAAGAAAATCGTACCCACCAGGTTCTAGAACCGCACTCATCACCAACGGGGTGTTTGACTCGATCTCAGCTGGTATTTTGCTCTACACTGGTATCGTGGAGTTAATGGCACACGAATTCTTGTACTCGAACGAATTCAAGGGCGAGGGTGGCTTCAAGCGCATGTTGGCAGCATACTTTGTCATGTGCTGGGGTGCTGGTTTGATGGCTCTCTTGGGTAAATGGGCTTAGTTATAGACGTAAATACACATACATATATTCCTGTATCGTAATCGTAATTTCTTAACCGAATCGGACGGTTCGCATCAGATAAATATAACCTGTTGTCGATACTTACATTTATCATTGCATCTAAAAAAATGCTCAGAGCACCACGCGTGTTGCGGTTTGTGAGACATTACTCGAAGTTGGGAGAGTTCACCTCAGGCCCACCACGGTTGCCCAAGGAACAGCAGGAAGAATTTGAGCGGTTACAAAAGCTTGCTCAGTCGCAGGCCGCGATCGACGAGTACAATGCCCAGTTGAAGGAAACAGGCACTACCCCTTCGTCTCCGGTTGAAGTAAAGACGGATATCGGTGGATTCCAGCAACTCAAGATTATCCCTGAGTTTGAAGGTGAAGTCAACCCTGTGACAGGCGAAGTAGGTGGACCCAAACAGAACCCTTTGAAGCACGGTGACTGGTCATTTAACGGAAGAGTCACCGACTTCTAGAATCCGTAAGCAAACCAAAGAGAGGTACGAATTAAGTTAGTATGAGGACGGAGAGGAAGAGACAGCGTAGGTTAGTTACAGATTAGCGAAAACTCTAGTTAGTGCTTTATGAATAATGAATAAACTTTATCATTTTCTCAGAGTGAAAAATCTCAATGGACTTTGATCCCTTGTCGTTATTCACGCCACAAGCGTCGCGTGAAGACGAACCCGTGGACGTTACTGGGCCTGTATGTGAACTCAAACAAACCACGGAACCTGTCATGGTGCGGGAAGATGTGGATGACGCTCACGAACAACCACTACATGTGCTTGATCTTCCACTCCTCCAACTCAAACCACCAGCCAGCGTTCTCGAGGTATTACTAAAGCTTTTGGCCCCCAATACCGTCTATAACTTTTCCAATGCTATGCCACAGTCACAGGAAGACCGGGAAACTTCTCTGGACCCCAGTGAGGTATTTTCTGCTAAAGATCTTGATCACCAGACGGTACGTGATGCGATGCCCTGGTTTACGGCCAAATGTCCCCGTTTCGATTCAGAACGTAAACTCGCACACATTCCTCAACTCAGTGACGCTTTAAGGCACTCTTCAGACTATAACGCCTATCTTACCCGCATCGTGGCTCTGGATTTGGACTGGATTAGCGTCGAGAGCCAGGAATTGGTCCATCGCGAAACAGCATTGCGGATCAGCGAGAACTGCGGCCGGACCGCCCAGCCAGAGATAATACGTAACATTGCCATTGCCAACTTAGAGTCGTATATGACTTCGTCCAAGTACATTCGGCTCAAAGAACCCTCGCTCACGAGCGATAACTTGGGTCTAAAGACATGGGGCTCATCACTCGTGCTTGCCACTCGATTGCTCAACTCGTCAAAGCCGTATCTCCACGGAAATGTGCTTGAATTGGGCTCGGGAACCGGGTTGGTTGGTATCGTGTGTGCTTTAGTTGGCTACAAAACCACGCTTACTGATCTTCCTGAAATTGTGCCTAATCTAAACGAAAACGTGAAGCTCAACAACATCGCTGCAACCGTACATGAACTTGACTGGACAGATCCAACATCATTCACAAACAAGTTTGGATCCATCACCTTCGATACAATTGTTGTTAGTGATCCGATATATTCCTCAAAGCACCCGTACTGGGTGGTGGACATGATCAACAAGTTCTTGAGCCCATCCCCCACATCTCGTGTACTCATCCAGCTTCCAATACGACCCAAGTTTGAGAAAGAACGACTGGTTTTATGGAACTTGTTTAAAACCAACGGCTACATCGAGGTCGAATCCGAGATCGAAGATGGATTTGACGATTTCGGCGAAATGAAGTTCTGCTTCAAGCACTATTCACTCTATACATAGTCCCGCAACTTATAAAGTCTTTCTACAGCATCTTCCAATAGCTTATCGTCCTTACACACGGCAAATCTCAAGCACTTCTCCAAACCGTGGCCCACACGGTTGCTGGTATGCAAAAACTCTGTAGGAGGAATTCCCACCACACCAATCTCTCTGATAAGCCAGTATGCCAACTTAAAGTCACCTGGTAACGACTCAATAGCCTCGGGGTACTGGTAATCTGCGGGAACCTTAAGTTTCAGCAAGTTGACCAACAAAAAGTAACTTCCAGCAGAAACTGTGTATGGGAAACCCAAGTCGTCAAACACCTTGGTAAAGAGCTTGTACTTGTTGATGTAATCTTGTCGAGTCACCTCGAAATAGTTTTGTTTTTTGGCTTCGACAAATGCTTGAGAAACGGCTTGCTGAAGCGGAGATGGCGTGGCGAAACAGATTCTCGTGTGCGCTGCAGTCACATAACGAATAAGATTGGCAGGGCCGTGAACATACCCAATTCTCCAGCCGGTTGCTGCAAAGGATTTCCCGGCAGAACCCACGGTGAACGTTCTTTCTCTTAATTCCGGCAAAGTGGTTAAAGTAGCGGGACGAGGGAATTCCTTAGTGTAGTACAAGTTATCGTATACTTCATCACTGATAAGTAAGATGTTGTTATCGATAACAATCTTTCCCAATCTTGTCAATTCGTCAACGGTGAACACTTTTCCAATAGGATTGTGAGGGGTGTTAAGAATGATCACCTTGGTTTTTTCTGTGATTGCAGCTTCAAGTCCTTCCCAGTCAATTTGCCAGTCATCACCGGTTACAGTTTGGGAATCAAACTTCTCTGGGTAATTGATCTTAACGTACTTGACTGTGGCGCCGGTCATTTCGATGTTTGGGACATATTGGTCAAAGAAAGGCTCAAACACGATTGCTTCATCTCCAGGGGTTAAAAAGGCAAACAATATCGCGAAAATACCTTCATTTGCACCGGTGGTGATCTGGACTTCGGATTCGTCTACAGGACGGCCAAATGATTCCGAGTAGAACTGGGCAATTTCACGAATCAAGTTGGGGTTTCCTCTAGCATGTGCGTATTGGTTGAACTGAGGCTTGGTCAATGCTTCGTTGACAGCTTCAATGGCAAATTCCGGTGGGTTGTATGAGAAGAAACCTTGGCCCAAGTTAACGATTGGTTTGCCCGACTCGGCTTGGGCTGCAGCGGCAGTTTCGTTGATTAACGACCATACATCTTTCTGTCCCGGTTTCTTGTAGAAGAAAGGGTTGTGGAGAGCTTCTGGATTGGATGCTTTGGCAGTGGTCATAGTGAAAAAGCGTCTAACCACTCGGGGGTACATGAAGAAATCTGGGAGAAAGTGAGTCAGATTCAGCCGTTTTTATCTGCGCGCATAGGACTGTGGCTGTTATCGTAAATTTCGCCCAATATAGTAATTCGGGACCGAAATCACGACTCGGATTAGTAATTTCCACCTCAATAAAAACCTCACACTATTGGACATAAATTAAGACAAGATTCGATTCTACATCTTCTATTCTTTGGGTTTAACTCATATTTCGGTTGTTTCTATGTCTATTATTGAAAAAAAAAAACTGGTTTCTATATTTAATGCAACTTTATCAACTGTTCTAAACTTCCCAATGCCACTTCGCAGCCTTCTTCAATAACCCACGGCTGATCGAGACCCTTGGAAATCACCTCACATGCGTAACCCGTAACCAAAAGACCCGGAGGACGTGAACCACACGCTTCTACTGCCTCAGCCACGCGAGCCAATGTAGTACGTACAATTCTTTGGTCTGGACAAGATGCCCGCTCAACAATAGCAACAGGTAACTTAGGATCCCAGCCCTTGGATTCAATCAACTGTGGAATCAATTCAGCTACCCGGTGTAGAGCCATCAAAAAGACGGTGGTTCGGCTCGGCACAAACTCTGGCAAGTTAGGAACAACCCCACGACGGCCAGTACCGGTACAGATCAAGACCTGGTCAGCAACATCACGGTGTGTAGCCGGAATATTTCCAAGAACTGGTGCAGCAAGTGCTGAGGTAAGTCCAGGTAACACTATAGGCTTGAACCCGTGACCAGCAAAGAAGTTATATTCCTCTCCTCCACGACCAAAAATGTACGGGTCGCCCTGCTTCAAGCGCACCACCCGTTCTCCACGGCACAACGCTTCAAGTCCCTTTTCCAAAAGTTCCTCTTGAGCACGCTCGGCATTTCCTGGAAACTTTCGGGCAATAAATAACTTGGTCTTTTGCTGAGGAATAAGATCCAACACTTGCTGTGGCACCAACTTGTCAGCCAAAATCAAATCAGCACTGTAAATTGCTTCAAGAGCACCCACAGTCAAGAGAGACACAGATCCAGGTCCTGATCCGACCAAAGAGATCGTTCCTTTTGAAGTCCTCTTATCCTCAACTGGCTGCGAAATCTTATGCTGGTGGTAAACGTCGGTGAGATCATCAATGGATAACTCGGCTAGCTTGGGTAATGGATAGTATTCGACAATCTGACTGAGCCAACGAGAACGCTGAAGTTTCTGTTGTTCCTGTGTCATATTGAATTCCTTGACAAGTGAATTGAGTTTGCTGGTAGTCACGGCGTCGTCGTCATGCTCTCCCAAACCCAACAACTCAGCCTGATCTTCTTCCTGGATTTTCCTTCTTAATTCACCTACCCGATCACAAATTTCACCAATGTTGGCCGGCAACGCATTGGTCAACTCTCTTTTGATCTTGGAGGCTAATTTGCACCCTTTGCCGCCAGTGCTAACACCCAACTGGAAATCGCCATTTGAATATGTAGACAAAAGCGTGAATGTACATAACTCAGGAGCATCAGATACGTTGATCGGTATTCTCAATCTCGTACATGCATGATATATCGCCTGTTGCAATGACTGTTGACTCATTGGCAACGTAACAAAGACACGATCTACGACATGATCAACCGCTTCACGGCCCAATGTTGTCAACTGCTCTGAAATTGACGCGATTTCCAACTCTCGAGTGATCCATTTCAATTTGTTTTCGGTGATATGCGTCTGGATCGATGAGGGAAGCTCATTTTGCAGTATTTCTGGGGTTAAAAGTATCGGATTGGCTCCCGCTTCCAAAATAGCGTTGATTCGTAAAGCAGCTACGTTTGACACACCAATAATCAAGTGTGTCTCACCTGTACTCCTTACACACGTTAACAAGTTCTTCATTATACTATTTCACTCGATTTCCATTAGGTTCTGGTTCCAGCTATCTATAGTCTTGCAATTTTTCGATTACTAAATGTCACGTGAAAAACGTCATTTTCAAAACGATTTTCGACTAATGAGTAATTCAAACCCCGAGTCGATCCATGAAGTACTTTCTCGGTTCAAAGGTTTTTACAGTAAACCGGAGTTCTACCTCATAGACAAATAACAGGGGTGGTTTGGCTTGAGAGATTTTTATGTTTCAAAGTAAAAAGTATGAAAAGAGGAAAGGGAAGGATAATCTGGTGAATGTTAGATAAGAATGATGGGTTTTTAAATAAATGACCACGGAAATACCTACAAATAGCCACCTATTAAACAGTTATGCCAGTTATGGTCTCCCTCTCCAATTCCAGTTGTATTATAAGATCATTGATTTACTTGCGGTCTTGGACAGCTGTTGATAAGTCTTGACATCGCGATGGCATTGCATTTATGTAAGTTGCGATGAGATAAGTCATCACATAAAATGTCATGTACTTGTAGTCGTATGTTTCTTTTTATGGCGATATATAATGACATGATTTCGAAGTCAATCAAATAGAAAGTTTTGATTCTACTACAACAGATATCAACGCTACAGTTATGGCATTGCTTTTTATATCACATGGTGCTCTATAACAGCGTTCGGCAGAAAAAGCTAACTTAAACGGTCCCATATATGAGCCCTGAACCTTTACATTTATGTGCAGAACATCAACAACCTGCACGTAGCGTGATGACCATCTGAAGATGAGCTGACTTCCTGTCAACTCAGAACCACCAACAAGATGGCCAAAAGAACGTTAGGATTGGGCCAAGCTGCCAAGTCCAAGAAACAGAAGACTGAAGAGAGTACAGAAAAAGCTTCTAGCAATGAAATTACCGTTGAGCTTAGCGAAGAAGCTGATGCCAACGATGAACTTGCACAGTTAAAGGCTTTGTGGAATACCTATACGAGCTCCGAAAAGGAAAACGAGTTAGTTGTTAATGGTATTATTCATGAATGTGACAGACTCTTGCGGAACTCTTCTGAAAACAAGGAGTCCGAATTGCCTGACAATTTCCACTCGATTTATGCCCTCGCTTTGGCTGAGCTTGCTAACTTCCATGTGGAGGACAAAAAGAAGGTTGCAGAGTACTTTGCCGCAGCTCTCGAAAGAGTCGAATTGGGATTGAGTCACTTTGATCTGTCGATTGAATTGTTGTTCACCAAGAGTAAGATTCTCATTCACAGAATCCCATTGCAATACATTGGCGAGATTGATGTAGATACCAAGATTGGTACCATTCCCAAGCTCAGCGCATTGTTGGACGAAGCGTTAAAAGTGTACGAAAGTGCTGAAGCTAAGGCAGATGAATTGAAAGAGTACAGTTTGTTCAACAACGACAATTTGGAGATCTTAGAAGCAGTTGACGACTTGTTGGATATCGTCGACAACTTCGGCAAGAATATTGCCGAAGGAGAAGATGAAGATGCCGAAGAGGAAGATGAGGAGTCTGTGAGTTTGGAAGAATATCATCCATTGTTTGAGATCCGTGAGAACGATAAGTATAACCAGTGGTGGAGAGACCATTCACTTGTTTTCTTAAAGCAGGTAGATAACGAGTTGAGTAAGCTCAAAATTGATTACACCAAGGAAGACCAAGAAGACAACGAAGACAACGAATTGTTGGCTTTACGTCGTGAAGTTTGCCAACGTATTGGACAGTCGTATCTTCAGGAATCCGAAATTCCATCGTTGGCCTTTACTACATTGAAGTATGATGAAGAGTTTGAAGATGTCAAGGAAGTCCACGGACTATCACTCGAAGAAGCCCAAAAGATTGCCCAGGATTTGATTACCACTGCCTTGAAGTACTTGAAGTGGGCTCAGGACAAAGAAGAGCCGGAAACATGGGTGAACGTTGCCGAAGCTATGATCTCGTTGGGTAACTTATATGATGTCGATAGCAAGGAACAGGAAGACTACTACAAACAAGCCGAGAAAATATTAAACAAGGCCAATAATGCTACCAACGGGAAGTACGATGAAGTATTGGAGAATTTGCTTCAAAGTTAGTATATAGATCTATACAATCAGAAAGGATGGAGTTGATAAGAAAAAAAAATAACAAGAATCACAGAACTATACTCTGCTTGCGATGGTACTTTCGCTTTGTAACTTCATGGCATTGCGTTCATGGGCGTTGTCCTTGCAGAACTGTAATCCCAGACACATGTGGTCTTCCAACAAGCGGTGCTTGGCACAGAACTTGCCTGAGCAGTGGCCACAGGAACCGACCATGCGTAACGGGGCCGCAGAGCACAGCTTGTAAGAGCACTTTGGTTTCTTTTTTGATTTCTTTGGAGCGGCGGTGATGATTTCGGTATGGGAGGATTTGGGGGTCAAGTTTGGGGTGTGCGAGCCGCTGTTCATCAAAATGACGGTGATATCGGGTTGATCTGGGGATATCCCGAACTCGTGTAACGACTTGTCCACTGGAGCCAACTTCTCTCCGTTATAAATGAGCTTGAACTCGGTTGGAAGTTTGGCAGTTCCGGGACAGCCCACCTTTGCCAACTGTCGGAGTTGATCCACAGTGGCGTTGTCGGGTATGGTGACTGTGTAATGGATTTCCGTAGATAATCTTATAGTGACCTTCATGGTTATTTGGAGAGTTAAGAAGTAACGTTAATAATAAGTATAAAGAAGAGGAAGTAGGTTGGTGTATAGCTTGGACGAAAGTGTGGTATGCTAATTTTAAATTTACTTGGTGGCAAGGTTGGGTCAAGTGGCTATATCCGCTGTGTGCAGGGCAGGTGAGGTCATTCTCGAACAAGCGATAACGCAGCTTTTTCGGGGCTAGGTTTTCTGTACCGGTGGGTGCGACTGGAGTGACCAGTCCGCCGTGATCACAAATGCAATGGTGACAAGCCCGGCTCCAGTTTGAAATTTTAGCCTAGAATAGAAATATAGCTTCGCACAAGTCCCTGGTTTTACTTCGAGAACTTGCCGGTGATTCAGCCGCCCAACCTCCCTGGCAACAGGAGACTAGTGGGGTATGCGTCGTGTGCTGGTATCAATTCGTTATCGCGGCGGGGCGCAACATTATATCCAATTTGGGAAATTGCGACTTTTCATCTCAGCGTTTTTCTCTGGTGGAAGCGACATGGACATACTCGGGAACAATAGTGGGAAATATGCGAGTAGGTTTTTCCACTGCACGGTACCTTACGTCTGCAGGCACAGGAGTGGCCACCACCATCCCTGTCAAAACTGCAACAAACACCAACAAATTCATGACTTTGCTTTTTGCTGGACGTATTCGTCACTTAAGTGGCCATTGCCCTTTTATATATAAGAGAGTTTTCACAATGGGAAAGAAAATTTCCTTTTTGAGTACTCAATCTTACATGGTCCATATAGGAAATCTAGCCACCCAAAATGTATATTGCCATGAGTTGGTCTCCTTAATCTATAATCTATAACCGTAATTTCCGTCTTTGAGCCTGCTCAATTTCTTGCTTGTTGTTAAACAGTATCTTCACCTCCTGAGGTGGCTGTGTTGTTGGGGGGTATGTGGGAATGATTGTAGAAAATGTCGACGTTACGAGGGGATATGAGGGGGTTGCCTTAAGTTGTAAGTTAGCAGGAACAGGGGTGGCACAGACCGTACCTACAATGACAAGGAACGACAACTTCATGCTTTTTTTGGAATAAAAGGAATGAAAGTAAGCAAAGGAATGTGGTGATGAAGTCCTGAAATACTACGAATAGCAGCCGAAACTCGTGGTTCTTATAAAGCCCGATGGCACTGCCATGAAAATATAGCTACACGCGTTTTTCAGGAGGTTGCATACCGTGTATAAAACAAATCTAGAACGAAAACAAAACCGCATCCTGACAGAAAAAAGGTAACATGTGGCGTGACGAATTTGGAATAATGCTGCCAGGTAGAAGAGATCTTTCCTGCAGGGAACAATTGGGTGCGAGCGAACATTCGAAATTTCCATTCTCTAAAGATGTTGACGCGTTTATACCTGCTCTTGTAATATGGTTTCGGTTAATTCTTTTGACGGGTTCTCAACCTCACATTACCAACCGTGTCTGATGGCATTATGTTCTCGACGTCTTCCTCCTTTTCGTCGTCACTTTGAGACGATTCCTGCGACAAAGGGCGGAAAAGTGCAATGCTTGCTAAATCATCTAGATTAATATCTTCGGAGTCGGAATCCAGCACCTTGCCGATATCATTGGTAGATGTATCGTGTTTGCTAGTTTTATTACCATCCCTGTCTAGAGCGTTGTAATCGCGGTAGAACTCTTCGTAATCATCAAATAAATTAGGTCCATACCTATTGCAAAAGTCTGTAACTTTAACACGGAGGTCCTGTCTGGTCTTTTTCAAGCCTTCGATTTGATCCTGGTTACTACGGTGGCTCCAGAGACTAACGAATAAAGGCTTCAATGATTTGTAGTAATCAATTCCAATCTCTCCGATCCGCAAAGAAGCATACGTCGTAGTTACGGCCCAGCAGTAGCAGAAGAGAAAGGTACCGGTCACATATAACCATTCACAGGGAACAAATCCACGTCTCACTATCCAAACAGTTCCAAGTATTGAATAGAAAATATACAAGGATGGAGCCAAAATCATCGCAACCATAATCTTCCAGGTGCTCAACACATCCTTCGCTTTGATTTTAACCGCTGAACTAGCCAACGCTTGTCTGGCTTTCTTTATAGAAATCTGCTTTGCCGTAATGAATACTGGGCTAAATAAAAAAATTCCAGGCATGCTCAATAATAAGAAGAACAGAATCACAAGCACTCGCTGTACAAACTTCCAGAATCCCTTCCATCGCTCTGTTTCTACCAACGATTCGACCTGGTGATCGTGAATCCCAAGATTCATTAACTGGCTGTTGTATTCACTCACTGAATTCTTTAGGTCAATCAACTCTGGATTGTCCGAGTACTTTTTGTATCCCTTGACCAAGCGTCGATTCATCTCAACTACCAGGGGCAATGGAATATCTTCTCTATTGTTGGAGGTATACAACCTTCTAGCTGCTTGAATAGCCATAAGGGTCTCGTAGTCATCACAGGCAACTGTGACTTCCTTGAGCCCAAGTGTAATCGTTTCCAATAACTTACCGACAGCTTTTCTCGAACTCTGGTTGTAGAATCTTCCCAATTCTTCTCCAACAACAATTGGCTTTCCGTATTCAATAACAACCCTCGATCTGAAACGATGGGCATGAAAATAGTTGAGACCAACAGGAACCACATTGACGGCAGTTACCTTCTCACCTTTTGACAATTGAGAACCAACAGCCCCCAATGCCATGATGGCAACACCAGGCTTCAACGGCAACAAGTCTGGTCTGTCATGTGAGCCACCCTCAGGGAAAATACCCAAAGCCCGGCCTGCGTTCAAATGAGCATAGACATAACGGAAGACAAAGTTGTTATCGATATGATTTGCTACTTTGTATGAGGTTCCTTCAGCCAATAGTTGACTCACCTTTGACTGCTTTGAGGTGGATACCGCTTTCAAAGGTGATTTGAGCTTTAAATGAGTATCATCCTCAATCGATTCGATCTGAGCATTCGCAAGCGAGCCAGGGATACCGATCATTCCCTTGGGCATGCAATCTCGGGTGAAATGAGTGTTTTCACCTACAAGCCAATTTTCACCACGGTTAGAATCAGTAAAGATCTTACCGTTTCCCAAGGTAAAAGTGTCTTGTGTTCTTTCGACCGGAATGGCGCTGCAAAGCTTAGCGAAATCGCCAATAAAGAATCGATCATACGAGACTTTTGCAATCAAAAATGCTATTTGTCTCGCAGACTTCTCTTTGACATTTGTCAGAACCACCATACCATCGACAAATTGATTATGGTGAGGAGCAATTACAAAGATAACTGCCCCATCTTTTGGAATGTTGAAAGATCCTCTGGATTTGATATCCCGAAAGAATGTATGGATGACCAAGTTGAAGAAGGCAATGACAAGGTCGTATGAAATTCGAAGTAGAAAAGACATTGATAACCCAAGCTTACCCAAGAACCCTGAGCTTTGTTTCTTTGTTTCTACGGACATGTGGGGTAGAAGAAAATCGCACTATCAGGCGAGAATGGCCTGTTATATATAAATAATATTAAATATTATAGTAAATACACAGGAAAAGGAAGATGGTGCTATAGTTGACAAGAGAAGAGCAAGGCTTAGTCTTCTCCCGCAGGGACTTCGTCTTTGAGGATCTTGTTTAACTTTAACCGTATCTCGGTACGTTCGTCACCACGCAAGGCATCCTTGACAAATGCCACGTCGCAATCCAATTGGACCATGTGTAACGCACCACGCAATACTCCACACAAGATTTGAGAGTACCACAATTCCTTGTTGATGCGGGGATCGCTGGTGACCGGCAACTCGACAAACTCCGTCAACGGATTAGGGTCGGGCAATACCAACACACACGACTTACCATCCGTGCTCCAGTTTTCCACCGACGGTTGAATATTCAAAAACATTTTGAAGCCAACCCGGCTTATGACGTCGGCCGTCTCTTTGAAGGTTTGACATCTCGACACCCCGGTTTTAGCTAAAAACTCCTCTATCAATCTCAAACCAATATTGTAGCCCATTTTATCTAACTGATTGTTGACCTCGGCGTAGTTGTTGTTGAAATCTCGACATAATTGGGCCACCACCGACCCATAAGTGAGCGTGAAGAGCTCCGAATTCTGCGGTTAATTTCCATTCTCACAGGCATATTTTTCGTTCATTAGAACTTTTACTTACTATCTTATCCACATTCTTCCAGATATCGTCGCCATTAGACTTCGATTTCGACATTTCGTGGTGACTTGTATTGGGTCAAGATTGATTTGGTCAAAGGTTTGAGCTTTGATCAAGACCTGCACAAAATCACCAACGAAAAACTATTCTCTTCGCTACGCGACCCACCAACCAAGTAAGCGCCGATTAATAAAATCTTCGGTACATACATACTTACATAATGATCATTACTATTAAATATCCTTTTTAGGTTCTTCTCTCTTCTTGGTTCTGTTAGCCAAGAAATTCTTATATCTCTCCAACGTAATCTTGTTTTGCATCTCCTTGTACTGGTTGACAAAGGTGTACTGCGTGTTCAAGTACTTGTCCCAAATCGTAAAGAAAGGCTGGGAAAAGTTATGTTTGATACCCCATGCCTGGTGGTGGATATCGTGGTAGATGGCATTGTTGGGGAAAATAATTTGGAAAATGTCAAATGGTAATCTATATCCACAGTGGTCGTCCACTGTCTTCATCGTGGCAAAAGTAAACAAAATCATACTTTCACGAGGAGAAAGAGCAGTGACAATTGCAGAAATCCCCGTTCCCAAAGTATCCAACAAAAATCCTTCAACTGGATCGTTGTACAAAGCTCCGTAAGCATAAGGAACATACAATCTATGGTGTCTCGAGTGGAACCGTCTGTACAAGTACTTGTTGAGATGCATAATACGGTGCAACCAATACTGCCAGCTATCAATGATTAACATGGCAATACAGATGCGGACGAACGACCAACCGTACATGTAACCATAGTAAACGGCCCAGTCAGGCACAAAGGATGGCAAATGCTTATGCTTCAAATTCCACATTTGATAGTACTCATCACCAGTCCTTGGAGGTGGATCAATAGTGTACATGATAAACCCAACTATCGTTTGAATAATGTGTTGGAATATCACGTCCTTCAACACGTCGTTTAGAGTCACCTTGTTACGCGCCTCTTCCTCCTCGCTGGGATGTATACGGTACTTCTCAGCCAACTCATACACGTCAATAATATGGAAAAACGAAGCATACGTCCAGTAAGCAACCACAGGCAAAATTAGCATAAGGATTCCATCCGGAATACCCTCGATCAAATCAGGCTTCAAGGTAGTCTCGGGCCTCGATCCAAAGCTAGGCTGAGCCAAGATTGTTGAGAAGTTTTTTGGAGGTGTCATTAAGATCGAACTCATTGTATTCCGATACCTTAACACTCTGTGAAACCCGCTTTAAATACCGTCACGTAAATATAATTGTATGTTTACAAAGACATCGGGTGAGGTTAAAAAAAAAGTCAATCACGTGAAACCCCTATCTTGAATGAGCTATACGACACTATGAAAGTGGAGCAACTGATGACGCTAAGTATTGCTTCGAAATAGTGGGGAGTTCAAAAATTTACAGATAAGTAGCTCAGTTAGACTAGTTACCAGTATACGAAAAGTCTTTTTATTTAGCTTAATCACTAAGACTCATACACTATTCACGAACTTTGGTTAATATTCTCAATGCAAAGGTTGTGACTCTATTTTTTTTCTGCCGATCGGCCATATATCATATCCTGCTCGTCACGTAAGCCTTACAATTTGACGGGCGCTTAGAATCAGCGCGAAATATCTTAACCGGGAATCGTGATTTATCATTAGGAGAAACCTAATAATCCCTTTTTTGAAGCGTTATATAACAACAGCAGTCTTTATTATTTTGACTTGAAAGGAGTATATATTTTGATGGCTATTATTTATCGCACTAAAAATCTTGTTTAATACGGGCGTTGGATTCAGTAATGGTCAAAGCAATTTGAAATACTCGTCTTGAAATTGTATTTCTAGTCTAGGGTTAGAAGGCTAACAACCAGTGAAGCGGAATCATTTTTTTAAATAAGGTGAAGTGTGTACAAAATATAAATTTAACAGGCAATGATACACCTTAACGTTTAATCAGAACAACCTTCTGGGGAACCTTATTTAGAAGAATAAGTACTTCTCAACAAAGCTTCTCTGGAACGGAAATCATTGCTTCTATGTGGTAGATTTATTGACAGGCTTGTTGTAGATGTCTAAGTATCAACAAAAAATAATGCAGACCGCTTTTTGGAGAACCCAGGATCACTTCGAAAACTTGGTTACGTTTAAATGGAGAACCGACGCCTTTTTATTTCCAGAATACGTGTTCCCTTTGCTGACCAGTCTACTCACTCATTTTCCGTAATAATGTGGATGGATCCTAATAGGCGTTTGCTGGAAATTATAATCAAAATAAGTTTTCATATGGATGGCCGAAATTTAGTCGTCATCTCATTAATAAGGATACATGTCTTTTGCTGTCAATGCCATTAATGTATATCCTCCTGATATCTCTCTTGATGATTGTAATAGATTAGGTTTAGATTTCGTTGTCTTTGAGAAATTTTTCATGCATGATTCCCCTGAAAGATGCAATTGCTCGTAACTGTTTAATGTAAGTGAATTTCAAGGATCACCGGGTAGCAAGGACCGAAATACTTCATACTTAGAATTTTTATTTTTTAAAATATTACTTTAGGTCTAAAAATACATATACACAGATAGATTGCAATGATTTTGTATAGTATACCTAATTATAATTATGAAGTAGACGATACAAAATTGCATCTCGACATGTAGTAGATATTCCGCCAAGACATACTTCTAATGGAAATAAGCTACTGGACGCTCTCTTGTATAATCCAAAATGAAATCTTGCACAGTCAAGAAAGTAATATTACTTGTTGCAAGAGAAGGTCGTCAAAATGTATACACCTTTCCAGAAGTTCTCTATATTCTTGGCATCAACGCAAGAAAACATAAGACATTTATTGCACCATTGTTTGGATCATTTTAAAAAATATCCATTCTTCCTTAACGAGTTCAATTACATTCTTTGATTCGTATTAGTATCAAATACCGAGAATCTTGGCATTGAATTAAATATTACTTTTTCGGGGCGACAGAACTTAGGAAACCTTAGCATGTGTCCAGATTGTTTATTTGTCGGAAAGGTTACATTTCCATCAGAGAAGTAATCTATAGATTAAGAACATTGATGATTACTGATTATTTGATGTAGAGTTTACGAAAGAATCACCAGTAAACGCAATATCATATCAGAATACAAAGTGGACTACTCTCCCAAAAGGTTCAACCTCTGCATTATAAAAACATAAATTGACAGATATATTTGTCGGTGTAGAATCGGCAATCGTTGTTGAATGAGAATTTGATTTAGATTGCCAAGTGATTTGATGTTACACTATGAATAAACGGTATGTAAACAAACATCATCGGGGAAACTTTACTCGACGTATAGCCGCCTCTTAAAATTTAGCACAAAATTTGATGTTACATGAAAAATACGTCAACGTATTCAAATAATGCCAGGGCATCAATCAATCGTGCATTCACAGTTTTGCTCGATTACACGTAATATTTAGTTGATTATATTTTAAAAAAGCTTCTTAAATTGCTTGTATATCGATGGACGAAATTATCTAAGGAATCGCTTTCATATACAATTCTAAGAGATCACCTAAAATCTTCAAGAAAATACAATACTTTCATTTCAAGATTTGTTTGCGACGCCCAGCAAGAAATGTAAGAAAAGAAGGGTTTAGAAAATAACAGGTAACTTCTATAATTGCGCTCTCTGGAAACGGATTTAAGATATTTTTTCTTGGTAGGCGAACAAGATGGTGTTACATGCTAGTAGTTTTGCTGCAAAAGTGCTGGAAGAGTTTGCAAAAAAAACTATTTAAATGCATCCATGCATTCCGTTCAAACTATATCCCTAACGATAAACAACACTTTCTTTCAATATGAGACTTTCTGAAATTCTTGCTGCTCTGCTCCTTACCACCCTTGGAACCACTGAAGCTATTAAGCTAGTTGCTAATGGTCCTTTTATTGACAACATGCTTGTCAGTGAAAGCTGTGGACGCCCACAAATTAAGTGGGGCGAGACTACCGTCGATGAGGCAATTGACTTTTCTGTTAGTGACACTTCATTGGGTAAGCCTGGATCGTTCTTAACGACCTGTTGGGGCTACTGGGAAATGACTCGTTACTACAAAAAACGTAACACCGGTTATCAATTTGATGAAAATGGACTTCTTACCAAGTATAACAACAAGTACAATACTCAATTTTGGGCTTGTGTCTATGGATTTGGACGTCGTTACTTGATTAAGGAAAATGGTTGGGGTAACTGCACACCAATCACCCTTTCTATTTATGAGGAACCAGAAGATGGATTCCAGTCGCCACTCTTGGGATCTTCCGCTCCAGCTGGCATTACAGCTGTTCAGTTTGGTAACTCAACTCTGGTTAATGAACCAGATGGAGTTGAGCCATCCCCAGCCGATGCTCAATCAAGCGACCAAGCCCCAGCTGATGCTCAAGAAGCTGACCAAGCCCCAGCCGATGCTCAAGAAGCTGACCAAGCTCCAGCCGATGCTCAACCAGCTGACCAAGCCCCAGCCGATGCTCAACCAGCTGACCAAGCCCCAGCCGATGCTCAACAAGCTGACCAAGCTCCAGCCGATGCTCAACCAGCTGACCAAGCTCCAGCCGATGCTTAAACAAGCTAGCAGATATCTCGGTACTATAATATGCCAAATCTTTTATACCCAGTATATGATATATTTTATATATTATGATAAATGCTGCAAACTTTCTTTGACTTGGAGTCATTACTAATGCCATACCTGTTGGAGTAAGTCCGAAGATCTGAATCCATAAAACATTAGAATTAAACTCTCAGAAGAAAAACAAGCACAACTGTAGATACTTCAGAGCCCATGCTGGCTCTCTTGTAACGTTTAATCAGTGGGCCTAAGCATTACCCTCCATTTTCCACTACACATCCGTCTATCTCACACCAAAAGTGTGATACATTTATTTATTCACGCGTGGACTACAGGTAAAGTACAAATCTCATAATAAATTAAGCCCAAGCACAACTTTTACAAAGATTTCAAGATCAACTTCAATTTTTCCTTCAAATAAGCCATAGTTGGGAATGCTGATCTTTCAAATATTGGTTGCGATATCCTATGAAGATTGTAGATTACGAAAAGACCAAGAAAAAGAACCGCTTGGCGGGTAATGCATATATAAATAATTTAATGAGTGATATACAAGAAAGAAATGGTGTGTTTGATATAAAAATTTTATTATAATTTAGCTCACGCTATGCTCTAGTGTATAGGCTTTTGTTGAATGTGGATGTCCACATTAGGTAATCCAGCAGTATGTAGGCAAGATAATATACCAGACTGTATATCACGTGGTGAACGGATCATGTGAATGAGATGTTCATATTAGGAAACCTAAGCAGCACACCAGACGGAGTAATAGAACAGCTGGAGGATATGCCAATCGGAGGAATTGACCAGCCAGAAGTATACAACATTATAGAGATGATGAGTAAGCTGCTGCTGGAAAATGTCTATATAAGAAGAGAAATCTGTAGATAGAAAAGATGGATTTCGAGAATAATAAAAATCTGAATAAAGATTAAGAATATCCAGAACACGAAAAATGGAACAACCAGAAATTGCTCGTGAGGACACTGTGCCTCTATACACTACTGTAGAAGGCAGATTACATCATGGGTAGATCACGATTTAAGAATATTTTGAGATAAATATTTAAGGGCGCTTAGAGTGTTAATACGGCGGTCTTGAAGACTGTGTTGTGTACTGAGATTCCTTAGAGACAACATACAGGTTGACTAAGAGATCTCAGTAGTAACAAGATAGTTAATCCAGCAGTCAATAAGTCCGTTACGGCGGTCCTGATGTTTTACGTTACGGCGGTCCTGATGTTTTACGTTACGGCGGTCCTGATGTTTTTACGTTACGGCGGTCCTGATGTTTTACGTTACGGCGGTCCTGATGTTTTTACGTTACGGCGGTCCTGATGTTTTACGTTACGGCGGTCCTGATGTTTTACGTTACGGCGGTCCTGATG
>JAKTUA010000021.1:0-96207 GCA_030556435.1 Teunomyces pallodes
TCCTTCTTAGTTCCTACTGAAATCCGGAGAGCACCTTCACAGTTCAACTCGGTACCTCTAAATCTCACCACAACCTCATTCAATGTAGCCAACTTCGTGTACAACTCTTGTGCTGTTTTATTGCAAGGAACACCATCCCGGTTTAATATCTGTAAAAGAAGAAAGTTAGAGTCGAGCCCGCCGATATTTTCTCCGATATACTTTAATTTCTGGAGTTCTGCAAGTAACCAACTTCTTTGCTCTACAATAAGAGCCACATATTCCTCCATTTTGGCAAGACCTTCTTTACCGGTAGCCCTCAATCCAACGTCCGACGTTAAAGACGAAATGTTGTATGGATACTTCATCGCATTCAAGTAGCCAGACAACTCCGGAGTGGCATAGGTAATACCTAACCGGATTCCTGCCAAACCAAAAGATTTAGATACAGTTTGTAACACCACTAATCTTGGATATTCGGTGACAAGAGTTGATAATGACTGCAGATTTCCGTCTTCAATGTCAGTGAAGTCAATGTATGCTTCATCAATAACAATCAATCCATTCCAACTATCCTCTACACGCTTCAAGAGCGTCACAATATCTTCCACTGCTAAAAGTTTACCGGTAGGGTTACCAGGAGACGTCAAGTAAACCAATTTGATTGATTTATCCCCGGCAAGTTTAGCAGAAACGGCATCAATATCGATTTGGAATCCAGGGTAAAGTAATGGCACCTCCGTCAACGCAACATCATTGATTTTGGCACAAATTGAGTACATTCCATAGGTAGGTGGACATACCAAGAGCTTATCCTTGCCTGGCGTGCACACACAACGTAACAATAAGTCGATACTTTCATCGGAACCAACACCTAAACAGAGATTGGCGGGTTTAAGCTTATTTTTACCCGAAGAAAACTTGCTTGGATAAGCATTGCGGTATGCCACTATCTGTTCCTTCAATTCAATCTGGTGGGGATCAGGATACCGGTTCAATTCGAGCTCGTCCTCAATGCTACTCACAGTAGCGAGGGCTGGTCCGTGGGTGTTTTCATTGGCATCAAGAAGGATTCCTGTCTTAAAAAAGTCTCTAGCACACTTGTAAGGTTCAAGCAGCAAAATATTGGGTCTAACTATCCCTTTAAGATCAAACATTGGTTGTTGGTGGATTGAAGAAGTTGGAAAATTGGGAAACTAATCGAAATATTTCAATCTTTTATCTGACTCATGTCCGCGGGCTCGTAACGAGCGTTATCACAAACATCAGGACCGCCGCAACATATATTATAAAAATGATACACAAACTTTTATAAGAGTAAAGCAAAGTTGTTCAAGAACCAACATGCATTCAAAGTTATACATTCCATTCATAATTATATAAAAAAGTAGTTTTAATTCTTGTGTCTTCAAACACTATCTTTTTAACTCTGTCCAAGTCTTCTATCTCTGACTATCGCGTGTCATTATTCCAATGTCTATAAATATATATATCCACATTTATCTTCTTTCTGTCTGTATGAAAATACTGATTGGACTGAGGGTTGTTTCTCTGGCAAATAAGTCCATAAACTCCCAACGTTTATGGGTCAATCTGTTGATCTGGTTGGCGGCCTTAGATCTATCGGTGGCTGTATCGACGATGTATCCGATTTTGCGTATAAGTGACATTTGTTCATTATCTTTATTGGTTACTGCATTATTGATTAAGAGAAGAGTGCCTTGTTTGGATTCTTTAGGCGTAGCTTTAGTTTCAAGAAACAACTCGTAGTAACGCATGGTACAAATACATATTTGCACCCAAACGCGAAGATACAAAAACGAAGAAAATGTTTGAAGATTAACTTGGAATTAAAATAAACCCAAAAAAACCAACGACAGATCCAAAATTGTTTGACTTAAGTTGTAATGAACATTATCTCTTAGAAAGATGATGTTTCAGAGTTTGTAGATTTCGCAGCCAAAAACCCAGCCATTCATTTTAAACAACAGCAATACTTCAAATTAAGACAATAAAAACCAGATTTTTGATATAACAGATAATCAAATCCCAATTACCACTATAAGACTTTAATTGGGTACAACTCTGTTGTTTTGTTTGTTACTGGCAAGGAATTTAAAGAAAAGAAAATCATCAGGTTTTGGAAACGAAATTCTGGTGGTGACACTATACCTGCATATACTCATCACCGGCACATATACAAATTGTCTTGTTGAAACCCAATTGATCGTGTCCATTAAAACAACCATGAACGTTTCCATAAGCTACGACGTCAAGTCGAAGCACTTGATGGTACCGGATGAAGCTTCCGTGTATATTCCACAGCTCAAGCTTGATATTGACCAGCTTAACAACCTCACGACCGAAATAATTGGCAGTGGTGCTGACGTGCCTCCTGCAGCCACCGTGGAAAATTTCAACAAAGATCGGTCCAAGATGATCAAGAAGTTGTACGAAAGCGGTGTTCAGGCTTTCACGGCTGGTAAATATGAAGATTCGGTCAAGCAGTTTTCTATTGGTATTGAAATGGTGGCCAGAAGAGAGAAGTTCCAGTCTTTCCAAGGCTCGCTCCAGGAATTCGGTTTATTGTTACAGAGTCGTGCCGATGCATACCTCAAGACCCGTGATTTCTTAAAGGCATACAATGATGCCGATATGTTGTTGGGATTACAGATGAACTTACCAGAAAACTTCTTGAGAAGAGGTGTGGCCAGTTTCTTTTTGGGGAACTACGAAGATGCCCGTGCTGATTACCAGCGTGGCTTGTGTTTTGATGAAAACAATGCCAGATTGGAACAGGAATTGGAGATTGTGTTGGATAAGATCTTGGAAGAAAACGGCGACCGTCTTTAGATTAAAAAAAAAAGATAAAATGAATTGAAAAAAAAGAGACCTTGTAGACAAAATTGAGAAGATAAGAAATTCGCAGGAGTTTTCTGTGGTTTCTGGACCAATAAGACGCTGTAATTTCTGTAAATATTTAATCAAGAACCCCAAATTTGATCCGAATTTGTACCGCGTTTAAATCAAACAATAAATAAAAATTATATCCAGCCGTGTCAATGCAATGGTGAATCCAGATCTCGAGACCATCGTGTATCTTTCCTCCGATGAGGAGTCGGAAATACACACCAACAATAATAACAATAATAACAATAATAACGGACTGGATTTGCCTCCCACAACAGCCGCCATCATCAACAATAACGAGTTGCCTTCACTGGGACTGTCACTGTTTATGACGCCAGCATCAACACCACCGCTTCCTGCTCGGTTGGAAGGCCTCAATACGCGTCCCTTTGGTACTGAACCCATCAACCGACTTGGTACTGCCAGTAAAATCCCCCAGAACGTCGAGATCATCGATCTTTCTTCATCCGAAGACGAGATTCCCGATGTAGACGCCGAACCACAAGAACCTGAAGTCGATGATGATGATGATTTGGTGATTGTGGAACCGAACCAATCGGAAAAGAAACGGTTCAAGCCCTCGTCGTTCGAAAGAAGTACCTCAAGAGTGCCGAATATGGGCGATGCCAACTATTCCGCCATAAATATCAAGCTTGGCCAGCTCCAACAACGCATTGGTATCTACAATAACGAGAAAATGGCATTGGTGACCCTCAACCGCAACTCACAGCACGAAGTGCTGCGGATAAAGTCATTTATGGACCCAGTTCTGGACACTTTGGCATCCCTCAAACTTTATCAACAACAAACGCAGCACCTGGCAGACCCGGCATTTATGGAAAAGGTGATGCGCCTGATTCTGGAGAAAGAAAGTGAGTACCATAATCTTAAGCTTGCTTACGATCAGCGAGTCTCGTCAATTCAGGGAAACAATGCCCGTCTAAACCGTATCGATGAAGGGCTCCGTGAAGCCGATGCAGAATTACGTGCTAATGGCGTCACTCCAATTGTTGGCTACGAGCCGTGGATACCGACCCAGTCTTTGTCCCATTACCAGCAACAACAACAGCAACAACCCGGATTTGTACCGAATATCTACTCACGACAGCCAACTACACAAGATGAAGATTTACAGAATTTGTTGGACAATATTCGTCCTGATGAAGACCTCGAAGACGGTTTAGAACCGACTCCACCGGAACTTTCGGTGAATCTCATGAAACATCAACGGATGGGCCTTACATGGTTAAAACGGATGGAAGAATCCAAGTCGAAGGGCGGTATTCTTGCTGATGATATGGGGCTCGGAAAAACTGTTCAGGCAATTGCTTTAATGATGGCGAATAAATCAAGCGATAGCACTAGAAAAACCACACTCATAATAGCACCAGTCTCTTTATTAAGACAATGGGCAGCCGAGTTGGAATCGAAGGTGAAGGTTTCAGTTCCGTTAAAGATTGGCATTTTCCACGGGTTGGAAAAGAAATCTCTTTCGAATTTTGGTAGTATTCAAGCTTATGATGCGATTCTCACGTCGTACGGCACGCTTTCGTCGGAATGGAAACGACACTTCAAAGAAGCTTTGCTTGAAGCGAAGCTCAATAAAGAAAGTACGGGATACATTCCGCTGGCAAACGACGGCGGCAAGAGCTACGAGTCACCGTTCTTTTCCCGTGACAGTTTCTTCTACCGGATCATTTTGGATGAAGCTCAGAATATCAAGAACAAATCAGCAATTGCATCGAAAGCCGTTTCGTGTATCAAAGCCGAGAACAGACTCTGTCTTTCTGGTACTCCGATCCAAAATAATGTTGACGAGTTGTTTCCCATTGTACGGTTTCTTCGGATTCGTCCTTATAACGACGAATATAAGTTTCGGGCCGATATTTCGTTGCCACTCAAGTCGAATTCCGGTAATTACGACGATCGGGACAAGTCCAACAGTATGCGGAAGTTGCGTGCGGTTCTTAAGGCGATCTTGTTACGGCGGTCCAAGACTCTGTTGATCGACGGCAAGCCGATCTTGACATTGCCTGAGAAGCATATTCTCTCCGACTACGTGGAGATGGAAGAAGGCGAGAAACAGTTTTATAACTCGCTCGAAACAGGGATCCAGAAAAAGGCTCAACGCTTGATGACAGAAAAGAACAAGCTGGGCGGTGCAGCACTGAGTATCTTGACATTATTGCTTCGATTGAGACAAGCGTGTTGTCATCAGTTTTTGGTGGAAATTGGCGAGATGAAATCACACCAGGCTCAGCAGGATGCCGAAGACCGATTTAGGCCGCGAGACTGGCGTAATATGTACAACCAGCTCCAGCTGCTTGATCCCAGTTATGTTGAACGTATCAAGATGCTTGGAAAAACCGAACCAGAAGAAGACGAGTTTGATTCTGGCATGATTACTTGTCCAATCTGTTTCAACGTATTAACGGGTTCTGATTCAATAGTCATTTTCCCGAAATGTGGCCATATGATCTGCCATTCATGTATCGAAACGTTCTTTGAAACCAACTGCATTGACGAAGATGTTTCTGATTTACGTTTAGCAACTTGCACCGAGTGTCGTACTCGTGTGCGGCAGGCCGACTTGATTGACTACAAGATTTTTGACAAAGTATATCACGAAAATTATTCTTATTCGGAGTTGACAGAGTTTTGTCAAGGATACTATACACAGAAAAAGGCCAGCACCAATACCCAAATGATTGCTGAGCTTATTCAACGGGAAAATGGCTTACAACCGTCAGCCAAAATCGAAAAGTGTCTTGCACTCGTTGAGGAAATCGGCACCAAACATCCGGGCGAAAAAGTGATTATCTTCTCCCAGTTCACGGCATTGTTTGATGTGATGAAGTACTTGTTGGACGAACGCAATATCTCGTTTTTGCGGTACGACGGCTCGATGTCGCTCGACCACAAGAACCGGACCATCAAACAATTTTACCAAGAGGACGTCTCAGTACTCTTATTGTCATTGCGGGCCGGGAATACTGGTTTAACTTTAACGTGTGCATCGCACGTTATTATTATGGACCCGTTCTGGAACCCATTTGTAGAAGAACAGGCAATGGACCGGGCGTACAGAATCGGACAGGAACGTGAGGTGTATGTCCATCGCATTTTGATTTCCGGCACCGTCGAGAGCCGGATTATGGAGTTGCAGGACAAGAAAAAGGAAATTGTCGACTCGGCACTCGACGAGAAGGGCATGAAGTCGGTTTCGCGGTTGGGCCAGCGGGAGCTTGGGTTCTTGTTTGGGTTGAATTCGCTCTAGTACTGGCGGATTTTTTTCACCTTGGCCAGATTGCGTTGCCAGTCCTGTTCGGAGATGAGTGGCTGGTCACCGAAGCAGAGTTCGGTGACGATAATTGGCTCGAAATCGACGTGGTATTTGGCAAGAGACTTGCAGAGATAGATGATCTGGAGAATCAAGCCGTCGGCCAGACTTTGCAGGTCGGTTTCCAGACCGACTAACAAGTCAGGCAAGTGGGCTTTGAGTTCGGTGCACAACAATGATGCGAGGCTGGTGATCAACTGGTTGATGAGGACGGTGTCTTGTTGTGACAGGGACGTGAATATGGCGTAATATATAGAAAGGGAGTTGAAGATGAATTCACGGTAAGTTTCGATAAACCGTTTCAAGTAGGTGAGCTTGTTGAACTTAATGAGTGGTTTGAGGGTGGCGACTTCATTGACAATAAACTTGTAGCGGGCGTTCAAGTAGACAATTTTGAGGAACTGGTCCTTCTGGTGCAGTTTGGTGGCCGATTGAGTGGTGGCATTGATGGACAGGGCTGATTCAAAGTTGATGAGATCGAGTTTGTTGAGGATTTGAAAGATTTTCAAGATATTGTGTTGTTTCAAGTTGGTGTTGAGGAGTCGTATGAGGCCCTTTACCATTAATTTCAATTCCTGTTCGACTTGTTGGTGGATGTGTTGAAATACTGTGAGTTTGGGGAACCGTATCACCAAGGTTTGGACGAGAATGGAGATTTCGAGGGCTTCTTGGTAGTTTCCTTGTGAGATGCAGAGTTTGCAGAGCGTGGGGAGTTCGAGGAGATCGAGAACCGAGTCGATATTGGCGAGAATTGAGCTGGTGGTTTTTACGGCTCCATTAAGTTTGGTGTTAACGGTGATTTCGAGTTTATGGTCTTCCAAAGTCTTGAGGATATGGGCGATTTCCGGGTCGTACTCCGTTTGGAGCGTGTGGTTGACGTGGCGGAGATCATTGGAGATATCGATGATCAAATCGCGGTTTTCGTTGGTTATGGCAGCAAGCTGGACATTGAGTTGGCGCTGTTGTTGGTCCAATTCGGCAATTTCTTCAATAATGGTGCGTTTGCCGGCGTGGCTCGTTGTCGTGTACGTTTCTGTGGATAACAAGTCGTCGTTGATCAAGAGTTCTTGAAGATACTGTGAAGCTTGTTGTTTCAAGTGTGAATCGCTGTTTAAATACAGCACCAATTCATCTTCAAGAGACTCTGAAAGCGTATCCAATAAGATGTCAGCCATGATTGGCAGTAAATCAAACAACACACACACTAAAAATTTAAGAAGCTGCGAAAATAACGGGAAATGTCGAAGAACAGGAGAAAATGTCGCTCGAGAAATGGATGTCGTTTTGGTGTTGAATGTCGCTTAGTCTTTTCTATTCTCGCATTAATCAATAATCTAATCTTTAGTATTCCTTGACCATGGAAGGCTTATATTTCAACGTCAACTACGGCTACGTGGAAGGTGTGGTGAGAGGATACAAGAGTGGCTTGCTTGGAAACAACCAGTACGTCAATTTGACGCAGTGCGACAACTTGGAAGACTTGAAGTTACAGTTGTCGGCCACCGACTACGGCAACTTTTTGGCGTCGTATTCCGGCCCGTTGCTGACCTCCGTCATCCAAGACAGCTTGCTGAAGAAGATGTACCAACAGTTCCAGTACTTGAAATCGCAATCTTCTGGCAGATTGACCAAGTTTCTCGATTATATCAGCTACGGTTACATGATCGACAACGTGTCGTTGATGATCACCGGCACGTTGCACGACCGTGATGGTCTGGAAACATTGAGCAAGTGCCATCCATTGGGCTGGTTTGAGACATTGCCCACTCTTTCGATTGCCACCGATATTGAGAGCTTGTACTCGACGGTGTTGATCGACACGCCATTGGCACCATTTTTCAAGGACTGTTTGACTGCCGACGACTTGGACGACTTGAACATTGAAATCGTGCGTAACAAGTTGTACAAGAACTACTTGGAGCTGTTTGTGGCATTTGTGGAGGCCGAGTTTACTTCTCCTGACCGTGAAATTATGACAAAGTTGTTGAGTTTTGAGTCCGACAAACGGGTCATCAATATTGCCTTGAATGCGTTGAACAACCCTGAATTGTCGGCTGAAGACAAGTTGGCTTTGTTCCCCAACTACGGTCTGTTGTACCCAACGTACCACCACGAATTGGCCCAAGCAGACGATGCTGAACAAGTCAAATCGGTGGTACAAAGCGTGGGAGAACTCAAAGAAATCTTTAGTGATGCTGCCGATTCGTCCCGGAACTTGGGAGACTGGTTCTATCTCTTGGAAATGCAATACTGCAAGAATGCATTCACTCAACAGTTCACGTTATCGACGGTATGGGCGTGGTTACGGTCCAAGGAACAGGAGATCAGAAACATCACCTGGATCGCCGAGTGCATTGCCCAGAACCAAAAGAACCGGATCGACAGTTACATCTCCGTTTACTGAGCTTTACTTCTTCTATCTTTAAATGAATATAATTACCTATACTTTCTATAAAAAGAGAGGAACTTCTCTTGTACTGAATGGTTCGTTATCGTCATCATCACGCTGGCGTTTGTAGAGCGAGTCTCCGATTTCGTGCTCTCCAAACGTTGCCAACGAAAGCGGTCTCGCTCGAGGCTTTTCCGGCCCAAGCGGTTCATATTCACTGATTTCTTCTTTGTATTCGTAGCTGGAGTTATCAAAGATATTGTTGATACCTTCGGAATCGTCGATCGTTGTCACCTCAAGCATATTAAATGTCACCAACGTTCCTGAATAGTTGGACAAGTACGGATTCTTACAAAGCAACTTGACCGAAAGTACCCCATTCAAATCTTTCAAGATTTTACACTTGGAAGAAAGTTTTACTGCCCGAAAAATCTTGATAAAGTTGGTGAAATTGTAACACGAAACTAGCGAGGTATTTACGGGTTTCATCTCGCCGTTTTCTTTACCAAAAATAAGCATCTTTTCAAGAATTGTCTTTTCCACAGGATAAATCAACTTCAGGTGTCCAATAGGACCATTGGATATGAAATTTAGTTGATTCTCAATGAATTTGATGCCTGATTTCGCCGTGGCACGCCGATTTCCCAATGTTTGTGCCTCGTTGCAGAGATATATGTACATGTCAACGGTGTTGATTTGGTGTAAATCCGTCAAAAGATTAGCAAACACGTCCAGTTTAAGCATAAGTTCAAACTGGACCTCGTTGTAGTTGATAATAAGCAGATCCGGCTCCTCGTTGTCGTAGGGATACGTGATGTCAAGATAAAACGTGAGAAACTCCAACTTTTCATTCATCAAATTATCCTCAAACTCAATCACAAGCGGATGGCCTTCTCCTTGGTACGTGAAGTAGCAAGTGACGTTTTCCACGGTCTTTTCCGTTACTGGGCCGTTTGGTTTTTTCATGCTGGCAGCGACGGATTGGAACGCGTCGCTGATTAAACTGATATCGACACCGAGCCGCAACTCGTCGCTTGTGCTTGCATCGATCGCTTGCAGATTCTCGTCCTGGACAACAAAGCTAAATGACGTAAAAAGCAGTGGGTCGATGCTGAGCTGGACGTTGGTGACGTGGTTATACTCGGCATAGAATGTGATACTTTCGGGCCGGATTATCATGAGTGCCAGGGCCAGAATCGTGGTTATGGCAGCAAGAACATCAGCAAGGTGAATGATCTGATTGGTCGAGCCGGAAAACGATGACCTCTGCGTCCTGGACTCCGGTTCCTGGGAACTAACAAAGAGTGACATGCTGCAAATCCAATGTCGTAAATACAATCAAATGTCGTTCTGTGATGCCGGAATCAATTAATTTCTAATGTCGCAATCGCAGATGTCGCAAACAAAATCTACATGATCTGTCGCGATGTCGCAGATCGTGTCGCACGCACCGTTTTGCATGTCGTGATTACGCAGCGTCATCGTCGTCAGTAATCGTCCTTGCCAAGAACTGGCCCGGGCCGAACACTTGCCTTCTTTTTCTGGGCTCTTTTGTGGGGGCTTTTTTCAACAAGAAAAACGTACCTTTTTGTTCAGAGCCGAGCCAAAAGTGTCACTCTCGCTCTCTTTTTCTCACTTCGCTTGCTACTTTCTACAATACCTTCTTGACACCGTATTTTTTTTTCCTCTGCTTCTTCAGCATCAATTTTTACCCCCCCCCCTTTGCACCGCCGTGGAATCTTTTTTTTTTTAGTTATCGTAACACTCTAATTTTTTTATTATCCGCCTCCGATTGGTGGTCCGTGTACTGCACACAGCCGGGCCGCTGATTACCAAAACTCTTTTGCGAAAATGTCAGTCATTTCAATGTCTTATATGGATATGAATGAAAACGGCGATTAAATATGGCTTGGAATCAACTTGAAGTATGTTTTTTTAGAGATTATCGACCTTATTTGGGTCCTGAAACTACTGGGGCTGTTTTTTTTGCTCCTTCTATATCCTTTCTGATACTAACCGCCAGCTCGAAAAAGCCCACATCGCTTATGCTTGTGTGGGTATTTTCAGTACCATTTTCTCCTTGCTTTCACTCTTTGTGAAGGAAAAACTCTATATCGGTGAAGCCACGGTTGCTACCATCGCTGGATTGATCTTGGGTCCACACTGCTTGAAGTGGTTTGATCCCATTTCATGGGGCAATTCCGACTACATCACGTTGGAAATCTGCCGGATCGTCCTTTGCATCCAAATCGTGGCGGTGGCCGTCGAATTGCCCCGTAAATACATGAAAAAACATTGGCTTTCCGTTGCCATCTTCTTATTGCCGGTCATGACGGTTGGCTGGCTTGTGTGTGGCCTCTTTATCTGGGCCCTCATCCCTCATTTCAACTTTCCTTCAGCACTTCTTGTCAGTGCTTGTATCACCGCCACCGATCCCGTGTTGGCTGCTGCGGTGGTTGGTAAAGGTAAGTTTGCCGAAAGAGTCCCGGGCCACTTGAGAAACTTGTTATCGGCCGAATCTGGTTGTAACGACGGTATGGCGTTCCCATTCATTTACTTGTCTCTCAACTTGGTTCTTTATCCTGGAAATGGAGGAGAAATCGTTAAAGACTGGATCCTAATCACCATTTTATGGGAATGTATCTTTGGCTGTTTGTTGGGCGCTGTCTTGGGATTCTTGTTACGGAAAGCGGTTGCATTTGCCGAAGGTAAAAACTTGATTGATCGTGAATCGTTCTTGGCCATTTTCGTGTTTTTGGCATTTAATTCAGCGGGAATTGGCTCGATGTTGGGGGTCGACGACTTACTTGTATCTTTTGCTGCCGGAACAGCGTTTGGCTGGAACGGAGACTTTGCCAACAAAACAGAAGAGTCCCACGTGTCGAACGTCATTGACTTGTTGTTGAACTTGGCATTTTTTGTTTACTTTGGAGCCATTGTTCCCTGGCCAGAATTCAACAATGGCGAATTAGGTTTGAATGTCTGGAGACTCATCATTTTGGCGATCGTGGTTGTGTTTTTAAGAAGAATTCCTGCCGTTGTTGCCCTCAAACCGTTTACTCCCGACGTCAAGAGTTGGAGAGAAGCCTTGTTCTGTGGCCATTTCGGTCCTATTGGCGTGGGAGCCATATTTGCGGCGATTTTGGCCCGTAAAGAACTTGAGGCTCATTACACAAGTGAAGAAACTCCGCTTCACGAGTTACCAGGTCCTGAATTTCCTCATTACCAGCTATTGGCGACGATCTGGCCAATTATCTGTTTTGTGGTGATTACTTCGATTGTGGTGCACGGATCTTCGGTTGCCGTGTTGACTTTGGGTAAACGGTTAAACAGAATGGCGATCACGATGTCGTTCACCACCACCAATACTCAAGAAGGAGGTCCTGCGTGGATGTCGAGATTATCGAAATTGGACAAAGTTTCCACCTCCTTCTCGTTGCACCGGGTTGATACAAAGGGCAACGAAAAGGATGATCAAAAATTACAGCAGTCCAATACGGTGGAAACCAGCGGAATTAAAGTCAGACCCGCAGGCGGTGCCAACAGAAGAAAGCACAAGAAAAAGAAAAAGACCAGTGGTGCTGGAAGCAGAATCAAAAAGACTTTGTCGCGTGTTGCTACCAACTACGACGAGTCCGAGGATCAACCCAAGGAAAGACAAAGACCACAAACCGAATTCTTGCAGTTGGGACGCACCCCTTCACGGGCTCCAGCTTCATCGCACGATTCGCCATCTTCTTCAACAAATAAGGAAAGTTACGATGAATCTTCGCTGACTACCAAGGAAGAGAAGGTGTTTATTCCACCAGCACCGGAAGATGAAACACATATGTTGACGAAGGCCGAATCGAGACACGAAGTCATTCCTACTGCGGCATTCCAGGAAGGTAACATGATTATCATTGAGGACCAGACCGGTGAAGTGATTGAATCATTCCCTGTTAAGCAATCGCCTCCAGTTTCTCCTACACATAGAAGACACGGAGACTCGATGAGTATTCATTCCGAAGGTTCTTTGCACCGGCAATTGTCGCAATTTTCGAGTGCTTCCGAGTCTCTTCACTCCAAAGAATCCCATGTTGATGCACATAGTCGGTTGGCTAAGGTTTTGAGTGGTGGACACCGTAGAAGAGCCTTTTACAAGAAGACCGATCCTCAGCAGCGGAAAGTGTATGCTCATCAAATCGACGACTTGTTGGTGATTGAGAATGCCGAAGGAGAAGTTATCAAACGGTACAAGGTGAACCGTCATCGGGGACTGACTACACGTAGTCGTTCCACCAGTATTGTTGGCAGAGCGTTATCGTTTGTTGGGATCAAACCCAAGGAAGAAGGCGGTGTTCCTTCTATAAACGTTAGTGACTTTGAGCGTGGCGATGGTTCCAAGGTTTTGGTGGCTGATCCTAGCGAGATTTCTGCAATTAATGATCCTAAATTTACCGATAAAGTTGAGAAGAAGTTGGCTGGTTACTTGAAGAAACAAGATATTCCTCGTGAAGAAGACGAAGAAGAAGAAGAAGAAGACGAAAATGATGAAGAGGAAGAAGAAGATGAAGAATTGAGTGAGGATTCGGAGTACGATGATATACACGAAACCGAAGTTGAGAAGCAAAGAAGATTGGCTGCGTTGGGACATTCCAAGAGAAATGCCGACGATGAAGAGGATTAGATAGACAGTAATTTTTAATATTTATTGAAGAAGTGAAAATAGTGATGGTTGTGGCGTGTGCATATAAGGTTTTTCTATATTTTATTAAATTTTTGTTCCTCGGCCCTTTTTTTTTGTGGAGAAAACTAATCATCAAAACCATGGATTCTTCTACTCCTCGACTAATTGAGGAAAGCTACCGGTTAGCAGTGAAGCATTTTGTGAACCGGAACTATGAGAAATCGTACGGAATTATTAGTGGACTTTATGAGCGCAGTTTCCATGCGTTTGAGCAAGAGACATTGAGCGAGAAACTGTTGATCAAAATTGTGAGTTTGTACTTGGTTGAAATCGGAGTTTTGTTGAAGGAATCATCTTCATTTGAAGTATCGTTGGATGTCATTGATAGATTGCGGTCGTTGTACCAACAAAGTGCGATTCCCCGTGAAATCTTGTACAATTATCATCTTTTGTTAGTGACAAACCCGCAATTGGTGGATTCTCAGGAAACGTACGTCACGGAATTCATCCAGCTTTGTCATCAGCTTGAACCATCTGATCCGTACTCGCAAAAACTTGCTGACTTGTTGGTTTACGAAGTATTGCCTCAAAATGACCGGTTCGACGAGGCGATCCTGTTTGTTCGAAGCAGCGACTTTTATGACGAGACAACTGCCGTGGCAAAATTGGACAATATCCTTGACAAGAAAGCCGAGATTGTACAGAAACAACGTGAGGCCGAACTCAAGCAACAGAAAGCCAAAGAAGCAGCACTTCTCCAACAGAAACAGCTCAAGAAAGAGCAGGATTTAAAGTATAAGTCTCTCAAGGAAATACAACAACACTACACTTCTGAAGAGTCCAGTGAAGATCTGCTGGAGGTACTGCTGCTGCTGCCACCAACAACAATAACAACAATTGAAGAGCTCCGGACTCGAACCGTGTACCTCTACACTTTGTTGCGTAATTACTTCGAGGAAAACTCGATTGTTGTGGTGCTGATTGTAGCGATCCTTATCATTACGGCACGGGTGCTCAAGGTCCGGAAGATCAACTTGAAGGAGAAGTTGATTGAAACCATTCGAATGGCGTTCCAAATCAGTTATTTATAGTAATAGAAAATGGTAATGGTTGCAAATTTCCTGTATCTAGAACCAGTCTCTCACCAATTTATTTTCCTTCATTAAAAACGAGCCACAACTACTTCTACTTCTTCTTCTTCTTCTTCTCCAAAAGTCACGGCATGTCGGGGTTATGGGTGATTGGTTATGGCTCGCTTATTTATAAGCCGCCACCACACACATCTTTTCGGGTTTCGGGTTATCTTAAAGGGTTTATCCGGCGGTTTTGGCAGAGTTCTTCCGACCACCGAGGCACACCCGAAGCTCCAGGACGTGTGGCGACGCTTATTTCGTTGCAGGACTTGAAGGACGAACACAAGTTCCACAATTCGCTCCATTTATACGAATTGGGTGGCCGGGAACAGGAAATCCACGATATTTCACTTAGGATCACCGAATTATCGGAAGACGATCTTCGCGTATGGGGCGTGGCGTACTATATCGAGCCGGAAAACGTCTCGAAAGTTAAGGAATATCTCGATGTGAGAGAACAGGACGGTTATAGCACACATCGTGTTCCGTTCCATATTGTAGATTATGATGGCGACCACGAAGCATTGAAACATGTCTCGAAAACCAGTACCGGTGAGCTCTACATCGAATCAATGATTTATATTGGTACTATCGATAACGAGTCGTTTGTGGGGCCAGAATCAATCGAAGAAACCGCGGCTGTCATTGCCAAGTCTCGGGGTCCCAGTGGTCCAAATATCGAATATCTCGTTAATCTCAACAATGCCATTCGTAAATTGGACCACAATAGAGCTCGAGACTACTACTTGGAAGATTTAGTAGCATTAGCTAAATAGAAAATAGCATCAACAGTATAGAGAATTCTCAGTAGTAAAAAAATTCTCCCGGGGGTGAGTCGAACACCCGATCTCAAGATTACTTTGAGGTTATCATTACAGTCTCGCGCCTTAGCCAGCTTGGCCACCGAGAGGATTTGTGGAAAAAACATATCTAACACACTTTATAAACATAAATTCTCTAGCGTCGCTTCTCATACTTTTCTTTTATTGTTTCTATCTACCCCAAACCTATGCCTCAAATATTCTTTCCGAAAACACTTTCATTAAGTTAGCAACCCGATTGATTTCCAGCTGGGCCCTGCCAAAATCGTGGCTCAGCAAATAGTCCCGAACTGCCGGGAACGAGTTCCATTGGTGTTTTCCATCAGGAAGTGCTGGTGCATCAAACGGCACGCCAAACAATACGTTGGCATATCCTGGCCGTCTCATACGGAGCTCATTGACAATGAAGAATTCGTTGAACTCAACTATCTTATCGTTCCACTTCCATCTGCTCATAGCAAGCGCTGCCGGCTCAATGTCGGCCAATTCAGTAATATAAGCGTGCCACTTGTTGACCCAGTCATGGAACCGTAATCCGGTTTCACGCACAAGACTGATACCTCTGACAAGCGAATCAAAGTTCATTCGTGGAATGTTTGGCTGGTTTAAGTCCGAAATGATCTCCTTAGAATACTCCTCCAAGTCCTTCTCGTACTGGAGAAGACGGAACGCCAAATCGTTGAAGTTGTACGGAATCACAGGACTTTCTGCTAACGTCAACGCCACTGAAGAAAGCAACTCGACAAGTTGTCCATGCTTCTGCATGGTAGGATCAATCTGTGACTTTTCAAAGTTATCAAAGTTATCAAAGCACGAGTGTTGGGGGTACCTTTTGCCAGTAAACTTGATTTCCACCGCAGGAACATTGATCAAGTTGATAAAGGGAATATAATTCTTTTGCTCAATCAAATCGTACCCAATATCGTCCTTGCCATTGTGCAGCTTCTTGTAGAGATCATACAAACTGAGATTATTCTCGTCATCATCACGCTTCGCCACATCGCTCTTGACATTATGGAGCGATTGTTTGATCACATCATGCAACAATGGATGGGCGTTGATAGAAAGATCATCTCCAGAAACTACGTCATTCAAATCAAAGTAAGCGTAGCCCTGTTTCTTCAATTGGTCCCTTCTGCTCTCGATCCATTCGGCCAGACCAGCCAAGTTATACTCGGTGGCATCGAACGAAACAAAGTAGATCGATCTCGTTGGAATCCAATTATACTCTCTTTGCAACGAAGTGAATATCTTGATGATTTCAAGTAACACTACCGTGCCAGTATTGGTGGATATAGTGCCGTAACAAGTAGAGTCTCTGCCAGCACCAATGATTATCCCCTTTTCTGGTTGTTCACGGCCCTGGATTGAACCTACTACGTTCCAGATCTGGTGTGTAGGTCTTTCTTTATTGGAAATTCTCAACTTAATCTTCACTTGCTCACCATTACCTGAATAACCATCGTCATACTTGACTCCCTTGTCTAACTTGGCAAGGAATTTCTGTCCATCTTTCCATGAAATTGGAATAGTTGGTATTTTGGGAGTGATTTCCGATTTGAACCACGGCAATCTTGTGGCATAGCCATCGTCGGATGACCAGCCAGGAGTGAGAATGTCACCAGGGCTATCACGGGTCAATCCGACATTCATCTTCTGAATAAGATCGTCATGGACTTCATCATTCCATTCGAGTTTGGGTGAAATGAAAACCACGGCTTTGACTCCATAAGATTGGGCAAACTGGAGCTTATTTGCTTCAGGAACTGTGCCCTTGGGTCCACCGTACTTGATTAAAAGAATCGAATCTTCAACAGGAATATTCTGTTCCTTCAACTTGGCAAAATCTTCGGCCGTACCAAAGTTTCCGTAGACCCAATGGGCCTCGATTTCGTCGCTAGTCGATAATGCGTTGGGGTTATACGCGAAAAAGTGGACGTCACTATCGCTTTGTTCAAATAACTGTGCATCCACAGAGTCGTCAGCCAACTTTACATAGGTGGTTTCTTTGTTGGTTGAAGGGTAATTGAGGAAACTTTGCAATTCATTAAATTCCATTACGTTGATACCGTAATTCTTCATCGAAGACTCCACGAACTTGGCGAGAGTCAAGTCTCCCTTCGAGCCCGTGATGTGTGGCATACTGGAAAAGTATTCCAAGTTTTCTTTCATGGTCTTGTGGTCGATTTTGTTGCGTATTGAAAATGTGAGCTTCGATATGTCGTAGAGTTTGCCGTTGGAAAAGGCTCCGCCACTGGTACCATTCACGCCGTCAGAAATCGAGTATTTCGTGACAAAGAAGATGACAAACATGATAAATATCAAGTAAAAGAGTCGGTTGACCACAAGTGGATTGCCTATCTTCAATATCGACTTCTCATACTGCTGCTGGAAATACTTGTAGCCTTCGTACATCGGGTCGATCATGCGTGAAACCGGGTTGATAATCTTGGTATTCAAGTTGTTTGCAAGCTTCTTGGTCATCAACTGAGCACGAACAAGAAAACCTTCCCGTTCCACGGGCTCGTCAAAGTAAGAATCGTCTATCTCAAACTGTTCGATCGTCTGGTGGCTGCCGGAGCCCGAGACGTGTCCTATCTCGCTTTCCTCGTCCTCAAGATTGTCATACTGAGGAGGATGTGGTGGAAGCTCGTTCTGATCCGTATTTAGCGGTGTATACCGTTGCTCAGCAACCATGGTACAGCAAGGACGGTCGGGTTGGTACAGAGTTACACACCTGATTTTATTTCTTGGGTGGGTGTGTTTTTGTTTTAATTATGTAATCATTTCCAAAACTTAAACCTTTTTTGCCGGTTGCACAAACCGCGACTCGGACCCCTACAAAGTATGACAATGTCGTAATGTGTATGTGTAGGTTGTGCGCGCGCTAGTTTTATTTAGTCTGCTTTGCAGTTTAGTACTACCGGATCTGATAAGCTTCCCAGCAGCCGGCCGGGTCTCCGGGCCCTCCAATATTCACTTATAGGGGAAAAGGTATCGTATAATGGATCCAGAATTAGCTGCTAAATTATCACACATCTGTAGAGGTTTGATGTAACTCCCGGGATATTATAATTGAGATGGCAATTTACAGAAAAACCCACTGCTGGTTCAAGGTAAAGTGGTCATATACAGATACAGTTACAACAAGATGAAAATAGTAACTACAAAATGACTTCTTCGATCAAAGTTTGGAACCAGACATCCCTCTATTGAATTTTGAAATTCTCTTTATTTTGCAACTAAATTTATCGTCTCAGATAAATACTGTTGTAATAAATACTGTTGTAAATAAAAATTATAACTTACTTTCCGAAATTGCTTCGTAAACTGCCTGTTCAAACTGGGAATAGAAGCGGATTGAGGTTTCGTCCATTGGTGGAAACATCTGCTCTCCCCAGAAGCCGGCCACCTTTTTCTCCATATCAAACCAGTACAAGGTATTGGGTAATCCTCCCCAAAAGTAGACTTTCCGGCCCCTAACCGTTCTGTAGGCATGGCCAGTTAACGTAAATCCTTCAATTTCAAACTCGGCCAGGTCAACCAGCATCGGATACTCCGGCTTCAAACTTGGGCCCAAATGGTTCTGGACCGCGTAACGTACGGTATCTTCTCTCAAGATGCGGTTCCCAGTGTCAGGAGAAAGTCCGTAGTTCAAGTAAACCCGCAAGAACTTGAGATAATCTCCAGCTGTACCAAAACACCCTTGGCCACCAAGATCAATTACAGGTTTTAATTGAACTCCCATCCGCGTCATTGGCTTAATTGTGGTTTTAGAAACTCTCTTGTGCGATTCAACAAGCTGAGACGTGTCTTCAAGAGCAAATGAACACGAATCCATGCCAATGGGGTCAAAAAGTTTCTGTTTGAAGTAGTCACCAAGTCTTTGGCCGGAAACAGCCTCAACAACAAGCCCAAGCCAGTCGTAACTGTGCCCATATGTCCATTCGGTTCCTGGTTCATGAAGTAAAGGCATCTTATTGGTGCAAAAAATCTCACGTGTTGGTTTCAACATGGAAATGTGCAAATCTTTCTTTGTTGCAAGGTAAAAGTAATCGGTATTCAAGAAAGCGTAGCTGAAACCAGCCGTGTGTAACAACAAATGTCTTATGGTAACGTCATTCTTGGGTTTTTGTGGCTTCACAGTAAACGTTCCGTCTTCGTCATTGACGGTGCCGGGTTCAATCATACCAATAGTCGAAATAAGTGGAAGGTAAGTTTTCACAGGAACCTCGAGATTTATCTTGCCTTCATCATAAAGCTTAAGAATTGCCATAGCTGTGAAAGCTTTCGTACACGAATAATACGCTATTTTGTTGGAAACCTGGGCCGGATCACCCGAAGTTGAATTCCGAATACCTTTTGCCTCAAGGTACACATTCTCTCTCTCTGTTGTGATACCAGCAATCACCGCATTGATTGGAGGAGATGCATTGTCTGTAGCAGAAGTAGCTTTGCTGAGAATTGAGTTAAGCTCGCTACTCAACTGTTGTTTTTTAAAAGAAACCATTGCCTGTTGAGAAACTGGAAGACCCTGTTGCTTTATATTCGGTTGGGGTTTTTGCGGGGATCCAAAAGTCATGTGATTTTTTCGGAGTTTCCCTGCCAATACAAGTTTATACCAATTACAAAGATAACTTCCCCCAATCTGAATACCAAGTGACTCTTAGCTTTACAATAGTCGTGTTTTATTTCGTATAAAAGATTCTAAATTGGGACATAATCGGGTCGGGGTAAAAAATTTTAAATTTTGCAGCCAATTTTTTTTTCTTTTTTTGCCGCCCACAACTCCTTCCTTTCCAATGTTGTTCCTGTTGTTCTACTTATTGCTCTCTGTTGAGGCATATGTCCATCCAATTGCTGTGGAGGGGCATTTCTTTGTAGATAGCGTCACCAATGAGCCAGTACGTTGATTTCTTTTCAAATAAAATTGATTACTCACACGCAGTTTTATATTAAAGGCATAGATTACCAGCCCGGCGGCTCTTCAGGCGTCTCCAAATCCAAAGACCCCTTATCAAACCCAGATGAATGTGCAAGAGATATAGCTTTATTCCAGGAATTGGATATTAACGTACGTTGGCTTCAGAATCATATTTTAAATCTTTATACTAACCTATCAGACTATCCGGATATATTCTGTCAATACAGACCTCAACCACGATGTCTGTATGTCTATGTTGGCAGCAGCCGGGATTTATCTCATCTTGGATGTAAACTCCCCGCTCTATGGTCATCATTTAAATCGATATGAACCTTGGACAACTTATACCAAAACATACTTGGAGAATGTTTATAAGGTTGTGGAGCAGTTCTCGTACTACAACAACACTCTTGGATTCTTTGCGGGGAATGAAATTGTCAACGATGAAAAATCAGCAAAGGTACGTAACAATAATGGCTTCATAGGATTTCTACTAACCCAAAGCATTCTCCCGTTTTCGTCAAGGCAATGGTGAGAGATATCAAGATGTATATTGATAAAAATTCACCAAGAATAATTCCTGTGGGATATTCTGCCGCAGACGATTTACAATACCGGATGTCAATGTCAGATTACCTCGAATGCGTGGCAGATTCTCCCTTTGATTCAGTTGATTTTTATGGTGTAAACTCGTACCAATGGTGTGGTGAACAAACATTTTATACTAGTGGCTACAATATTCTCGTCGATGACTATAGCGAATATAACCGTCCAGTGTTTTTTTCTGAATTTGGGTGCAACGAAGTGACCCCGCGTCGATTCGACGAGATTCAAGCCCTTTATTCAAACGATATGGTGGACGTAATTCTGGGTGGATTGGTGTACGAATATTCCCACGAACCTAACAATTACGGACTCGTGGTTATCCGTTCTAACGGGGACGTTGAGTTATCTGAAGATTTTATACAATTAAAATCACAATATGAAACCTTACCGCAGATTGATTATGAGTACGTTGCCAAAGCCATAAAGGTTAACCAGCATGATATCCAGGTGCGTTTGAAACAGCATAAACACGAATTGCCACGGTGTCAGAGATCGTATAGTAATCTCGGTATTTCCAAGGGTCTTCCTCCCGTGGTTGCCAAGAGACTAATTGAAAATGGAGTCGAGGTAGAAAGAGGCAAGTATGTTGAGCTTACTAAAGACCAGCTTACTTCTAATTACACCATCTACTCCCGGAACCAAGCTGTTTATGCTGTCAATCCAAAGATAGAGGTAGTTGTGGATATAATGACAGGTACTGATATTGTTAGAAAACCACAAGAATATAATTGTACGTATGATATTCCAGAATTGGGTAGTCCTAAAAAGGAGTCCAATGCAATCCACAAGGCATATAAGGCCTTCACGAGTTACCTTACCAAGTTGTTGATAGGTAATTGACAAAGAAAAAAAAAGAAAACGTTCCTTAAATGTGCTACTAACCTTTTTTTAGCGGGAGCACACCGGTTCTTGGTTACCTTTTATCTGATAAAGTTTGCCATTATATTGGTGAATCTCTTGTTATAGATGTATGTTGTATTAACTTTGCTAGAATGAATAAAGAAAAATGTATAGGCGTATGTGATGGGACATGTTACCTGCAGTCCATTTTGTAGAATCAAACTTTAGACATTTGTTTTACTGAAATCAATCAGATCGACTTTTGGACATAATCATCAGTTGTCATGGCAGAAGAGCAGCGGAAACTACTAGAACAGTTGATGGGAAAAGATGCACTCATATCTCCCAGTATGAATAGGCGACGAGAGCCAGAAATTACCAGTCATCGTGTGTGCAAGAGCTTTCTTGTGGGAACATGTCCACATGACTTGTTTGTGGGAACCAAGCAGGATTTGGGTAAATGTCCACGGTTGCATTTGGAGAAACATAAGCTTGAGTATGAGCATCGAACACGCAAGGGAGGAGAACAGTTTCCTGACTTTGAGTACGAGTATTACCAGCACTTGAAGAAATACATCATTGAGCTTAACCGTACGATAGAAATTGCGCAAAAGAGACTTGAGAGAACGCCCGAAGAGCAAGAAAAGATCGCCAAGGTAACAAAAGAGTTGGATGATTTAGATACCCGGATCGGACTCACAACAGAAGAGGTAAATTATCTCGTACAGCAGAAACACTTGGTCAAAGCGATGCTGGAATCGATGCAGTTGGACGAGTTGTGTCAGAAGAGAGAGAAATTAGCTGAAACTGCACGAAATATTGCCGAAAATGTAGGTCAAACATCTCAACAGAAGTTACAAGTTTGTGAGGGATGCGGAGCGTACTTGTCACGATTGGATAGTGATAGAAGATTAGCGGATCATTTGATTGGAAAGATCCATTTGGGATACGTCCAAATGAGACAGGCATACGATGAGTTGAATGTCAAGTTCAGACGAAAGATTCACAATTAAATTAATATTATTCATCATGTTATAAAATCCTATCTAATCTAGTTAGATTTCTCCTTTGTGGACTTCTCCTTTGAGATGTATCCCAATGCTGATAATCTTTCAGGTAATGTTGGATGAGAATGGTGGTAAGCAGAATATAATGGATCTGCTTGTAATGTTGATAAATTCTCGCTGAACATCTTAAGCAATGCTTGTGACAATTCATCAGCATATCCACGAGATTTGGCAAACCAATCGGCTTCGTATTCGTGTTTTCTAACCAAAAGGTTCATACCAAACTGAGCAACACACTCAAATGGAGTGAGAATATCGTTGAATAAAAGGAATCCAATAAATGTTGGTTGGACGCTGGTGAAACCAAATGAGGCGTACAAGGAGCTGTTCCGGACAAATGCTGAAAACAACGTAAAGATAACAAATAAGTGTGCTTGCGAGGCTATTAACATCTTTGGCAAGTGTGATAACTTCCAGTGACCAATTTCGTGTGCTAAAACAGCCACAGCTCCTTCAATAGATGAATGTTCAATCAATGTGTCATACAAGACTATTTGTTTGCTCCATGGTAACCCAATAAATAAGGCATTTGAGTGCGATGATCTCTTGGAACCGTCCATAACATATAACTTGGTCAACGGAAATTCTTCTGATTTGGCAAGCTTTTCAATTGCAGTCTTCAATTCTCCGTCTTCCAATTGTGACATCTTGTTGAATAATGGTTGGATAAACAATGGATAAATCGTCATAAACACAAGCTGCACAACAAGAACAAACACCGTTAGGTAACCAACAAAAGAATCAGGAAGAGCATCAATAATCTTGAGGAATCCACCAAGAACAAGACCACCCAAAGTATTACCCAAAAGAATCGACTTGATAGTATCCAGAACCCATAAACCAATAGTTAACTTGTTGAATCCAAATTTCTCTTCTAAAACAAAGTTACTATAGTATGAAGTAGGAAGAGACATGATTGTTGAGTAGAGCTGACTGACACCAAAGAAAACAATCGATTGAGTAACAACACCGCCCAAAAACAGAGGTAATAAGTGTGAAACCTTGCTCAACAAGTATCCACTCAATGCCCATCCTTTAGGCAAAAAATCGTACTTGATAGCAGCAACATTTTGAACCAATCCATATACACTGTTGAACAACGAAAATCTGGCCTTAGCACGCGAGTATTCCTGAGTCTTGTCAAAAGTTTCTTGAGAAACTTCTGCCTTTAAACTGGCAGGAACTGTTTTCAACTTCAATACTTGATATTGACGATATTGAATATAGTTTTCGAAGGCAAATTGACCAACGGTGAATGCGAGAATCACCGCCTTCCAATCGATGTTGGGATTGTTCAAGAAGGAAAGATTCTATAGGTTAATATTTGCTGTGAAGCATGGAAAAAATCACAATTGAACTTACTTGAGCTAATGAAAACATAGTGTTTAGTGAATATTTTCAAAAGATATTTCCTCTCTTAAGAATACGTGCGATTGTGGTTTCTTGAATTGGAATGTTGCCGCGATTACATGCAAATTAGGTAATTTTTATGTCGGCGCACATATGTGCCTACACCAAAATCCTTAATAAAAAAAAGGGTTTTTTAACTTTTTGTTAAATTCTAACGTAATATTTTTAAACCAACAAACCTATAAACTATATACTCAACATATATCGTCCGTAGTTTAGTCAATCTTTAAATAAAAAAACTAAATGTTTCGGTCATTATGATCAATGGAAGGTCCGCTTCTCACTTACTTGGCTTCAGCAGCCAACTTTTCGGCCTTGGCAACAACATCTTCGATACCACCAACCATGTAGAAAGCGTTTTCTGGCAAGTGGTCGTACTTACCTTCCAAGACTTCCTTGAAGGACTTGATGGTGTCTTGCAATCTAACCAATCTACCGGTAATACCAGTGAAAACTTCGGCGACAGCAAATGGTTGAGACAAGAATCTTTGAATCTTACGGGCTCTTTCGACGGTCAACTTGTCAGCTTCAGACAATTCATCCATACCCAAGATAGCAATGATATCTTGCAAGGACTTGTAAGCTTGCAAGGTTTGTTGGACACCAGTAGCAACATCGTAATGTTCCTTACCAACAACAGCAACGTCCAACAATCTAGACTTGGAGTCCAATGGATCGACAGCTGGGTAGATACCCAATTCAGAGATACCACGAGACAACACAGTGGTAGCATCCAAGTGAGCGAAAGTGGTGGCTGGAGCAGGATCAGTCAAGTCATCGGCTGGGACGTAGACAGCTTGGACGGAAGTGACGGAACCCTTCTTGGTGGTGGTAATACGTTCTTGCAAAAGACCCATATCGGTGGCCAAGGTTGGTTGGTAACCGACAGCGGATGGAATACGACCTAACAAGGCAGACACTTCAGAACCGGCTTGGGTGAATCTGAAAATGTTGTCAACGAACAACAAGACATCTTGACCTTCTTCATCTCTGAAGTATTCAGCAATGGTCAAACCGGTCAAAGCAACTCTAGCACGAGCTCCTGGTGGTTCGTTCATTTGACCGAAAACCAAGGCGACCTTGGAGTCACCTTCCAAGTTGATGACACCAGTTTCCTTCATTTCACGGTACAAATCGTTACCTTCTCTGGTACGTTCACCGACACCAGCAAAGACAGAGAAACCACCGTGGGCTCTGGCAATGTTGTTGATCAATTCTTGGATGAAGACGGTCTTACCGACACCAGCACCACCGAACAAACCAATCTTACCACCTCTGGCGTATGGTGCCAACAAGTCGACAACCTTGATACCAGTTTCCAAGATTTCGGCACTGGTAGATTGTTCAACGAACGTTGGTGGGTCAGCGTGAATTGGGTTTCTTTGCTTGTGTTCAATTGGACCTTGTTCGTCAATTGGGTCACCAGTAACGTTGATGATACGACCCAAGGTACCACGACCGACAGGAACGGAGATTGGAGCACCGGTGTCCTTGACTGGGGCACCTCTGACCAAACCTTCGGTACCGTCCATAGCAATGGCTCTGACGGTGTTTTCACCCAAGTGTTGGGCAACTTCCAAAACCAAGTCGTGTTCACCGTTCTTCAAGGTTAAGGCGTTCAAGATAGCTGGCAAGTTACCTTCTTCGAATTGGACATCGACGACGGCACCAATAACAGCTCTGGTTTGTTAGTAAAAATTCCCAAAAATTGAAAAATTGTCGCGCCGAAAAAACTCTGGACTCTCATTGGCCAGCGAGCGGAGAACACCAAAAAAAATGTGTCCCCCAAGCAATCAACAAGCAGATTGCTGGACTCAAATGGACCTGAAGTAGGATAGATGATCGTCAATTGATGATTGATCGGGTTGCCTAATCGGAAATGTTGTAAACGTTGAGTCTTTTTTTTTATTTCGAAATTCGTTGGAAAAAAAAACCACGTTCCGATTCCGGGGCACTCTCTCCAGTAAAGACAACGATAATACATCAATTCGTGATCATAAAGGTCACTGCCAGAAGGGATTCCTCAAAGAGAAAAGACCCAGGTGGCAGACACAGGCGGTGAGAGTGGACCAGTAGTCAAATTGTGTCCCATGTTGTTTTGGGGCGAGTCTAAAATACATACCTGACTTTACCGGCAGCAGGAGCAGCGGTGGCCAAGCCTCTGTTGTAAACAAAGTTACGCTTAGCAGCAGTAAATGCATTGCGTGAAGCAGCGTTAAATAATCTTGGAAGAACCATCGTTAATATGGTAGTTTAAGACGTAACGAAAGAAAGAAGAAAGAACTGGAAGAAATAAGTATTTATTGGAAAATCGACAATCCCGCCAACCAACCAGGCAGCACGAATGCGGCCAGAAAAAAAAACCACCCGAAAAAAATGCGCCGGCTGATGAGCCAATCACAGCGCGCGGTTCGGTAGAGAACGGTTCGCGGTCGGACAATGTATGCCGGAGACAGGGACTCAGATGAGAATTGGTGACTTGTCATAAAACGGTCGAGCCAATGGTAGGGTTATGTCGATAACTGCCATTGGACACTACAATTGAATAAGAAACACTTTTTTCCCGGGTCAAAACTCCCTTACAAAATCGTTCTTTTTATTATGGCATTATTTGTAGGATAAAAATGTCGTGTCGTATAATCTTTTTCTTGTTGTACTACTTTTTTTTATGCCATAGAATGTCGCGACATTTCGTCTTTGGGTGCAAATTTCATGGTTCACATTATCATTTCTCATCAAACTATACACGTTCGTACTTACTTCTGGCCATCGTAACAAGCTCGCACATCTGCGAAGGATATACCTCGTACAATAAAGTTCCATTTGCAATTCTGTTCCAGTTTTTCAAGGCAACAAAACACTCCAAACAGAGCTTCTTCTTGGTATTCAACGGCCGGTGCTTGTGCTGTGACATCCGAGAAACCGTTTCTTTGGGCTTTTGCAGGACTCTGCGAGTCTTGCGGCGAGGCATATCTTCAGTATCTTCGCTTGCAGCTCTCTTTGCTTCCAGAATAAGCTCGCTATACTCGGCCTCTATGCTCTTGGAAAACAGTGACATCTTACGGGCAGCACTGGTATCGCTAATCTTCACAACATCAGGTTGTTCCTGCTTGATTATTTCATATGGAGACGAATCAGGCGTGAGAAGCTGCTGGATCGAGATCCGTTTCGTCTCCGCACAATTTTTCGCAGCCAAAATGGCTCCATCTTCCACAACACAGTATTGGTACGACATGTACGTCTTGCATTGGTCACACAAGTTCTCTTCTTCATCATCGTCCTCAAACTTTCCTTGCTGTTCGTCCTCGAACTTGCGAGTGCGGTACGGTTTAGGCTTATGTTGAGGGCGTATATGGCGATTGGTCTCGATTCGTTCCACCAACAGAGTCTGCCTCTGCACGTAACGATCAAAACTGGCAATGCATTTAGTAATGAAGTCACGGTCCACTGGCGTCGATGTATCGACGTACTTACGGAGAATGTTTTCCAACAACGAGTAGTGATCAAACACGTTTTCTTTGCCAATCTTACGGTAGTCTCGCACCGCCTGTTCGCCCAAATCCAACCATTCATTCATGGTGAAATTTACAGCTTCATTAAAGTTGAAACCGCTGTTGAATCCGGCGTGATACACTCGTGGGTACGTCACCACGAACTCATTGGGGCCCTGGTCGGCGTAAACACATTTAATTCCGTTTTCAACAAGTTTCATTGGTGAAAGAAGCGTCACCAACTGATGCAAGAGATCTGGCTGTTTCTTGAACAAGTCCGGAGCACATTTGCGCATCAAGGACTCGAACTGGTCGGCCTGAGAAGCGGGAATAGCGTACCATTTCTTCGTGGCTCCGAAATGACAGTAGTTGGCCAGAAGAGTGTAGTGATCTTCGACGTGCCAGCAGAATGTCAGTAGTAACGAGCCGATATAGATCCACGGCACCGTCATTCCACTGATTGACGTATTGATATAGTTGAGAAGCGAACCGTGAGCATATGGCAACTGCGTAAGATTGAACGGATGCTTCACATAAGGTAAATCTTCCAGGCCCAAACTCGGAGTATCGAACATGGGAAAGCCGCTGATTTCACCAGGACGCAAGTTATGAATATCGGCGCCGTATTCGACCTCCAAATCGGACTTTTCTGTTTCGACAAACTGCCAAAATAAGCGTTCGAGTTCATCAAGAAGAACATTTCCTTGAAGATTGTATTTCGAATAGAACTCGTTATCGAAGTTCTGGCACTTTTGGTAGAATTCCAGAACGGTGTATCGCACGTCTGGCTCTTCAAAGCCGTACTCACCGGTTCCCACGAGGCATTTGTCGCAGTACCAACTTCCAGAAGGAATTGAAGTGAGCGGTGGATCCAAGCACGCCATGTGGAATGCCAGATCGCACTCATCACAAAGCAATGTCGATGACGGATCGTCGTTGGTGCCACACACAGCACAGTGATCGTCTTCCTGGTCATCATTTTCGTCTGCAGCAGCGACTTTTCCTTCTTTAGCGGCCAAGTACTGTGCATATGCCTTGATATTCGAGTCGTATTCCAACTCCACTGCTTTTCGACAGCTCGAATCGAGCCCAAGTGCCGTACAAACGGCTTCCCAGCTCAGTCGGTCTCTCTTAGCATCACCACCACAGCTCTCGACCGCAAGATACAAGTCATAATAATGTACTGTGGTGCGATGGTCAGGCTTAAAGTAGCCTTTGTTGCGTCGTTTTCCGTCCATTTTGCGGAATCGGTTGAGATTTTCAGCAAAACAGGACCGTGTTCGTGTCGTAAGGCCTAAGTCGCTGAGTCTTTGGAGCCGGGTATGAAACGTAAAGCTCTGCAGAAGCAGAAACTTCGGCCTCCATCCTGGAGGCGGCACCACCTTCACGATTCCGTATTCAGCTCCCAATAAAGCGATATCCCGACGTGAAAGATAGCCTATAGGATCGGCAAACTCCGCCGGTGTCGGTCTGAGAACCGGACATGGAGTTAGAAGGTTCTTATTGTACATTACCAGCAGTTTAAACAGTGAAATATTAATAAAGTCGCCGAAATTCAAAGTAAAATTAAGTAAAATTAAGTAAAATTTCACAGAAAAAAAATCACCTTAGTCTCCCCACAATGAAAATGAAACTACCGCTGTTAACGTCAGATAAACAGGTATGGTTTACTGGTGAATGTCGGATGGTTTCTGGGGACTCAGTGCTCAAGGATCGGACTGGGGGGAGGGGGGTTCTCTATTTCTCTTTTTTTCAGGACAAAATGAGCCCTTTGGTTTTCTGTTATATTATTTTTATCTATCCTCGTATTCAAATATCGGGATAAGATCAATACAAGTGGGGAAGGTGGCTCGGTGTAGTATATATCTCCGACGTTATTTTGACTTTTTGTGCTTGGATTGGGGGGGCAGAGTGTGTGAGTTCCTGATCGAATGAGATCCTGTATCCGTCCGTATCCGTTTTCGCTAAATTGTCTGATTTTTTCGGCGCACTCTCCCTGTCGACTTCCTTATCAGGAAACAATATCATTCAGGCGCCGCGCACCCGCTAACGGCAGGCAACAACGACCACTTCTCCTAGCTTAAAATCTGCGACTTCTCCACTCGATTTTTCACCACAAATCATGAAAGACTACACTATTGCCGTGTTGGGATGCGGTGTCATGGGTACTGCCGTTGTCTCGGCCATTCTCAAGACACAATTCGATCCATACCCCGCCAAAATCATCGTCTGTACCGCTACTGAAAAATCAGCCCTGAACTTGGCCACTACATTCGACTCGCCGCTCGTTTCTACTTCGTTTGGCGATGCCAACATCGATGCTGTTAAGCAGGCCGACATTATTATCTTGGGCTGCAAGCCATGGGTTTACCAGACAATTTATAACCAGGTTAAGCCTGCCTTAACCGGATCTCAACTCGTTATCTCACTTCTTGCCGGGGTCACCATCGCCGAGCTCCAGATCTTCTCGCCATTGGTTGCCAAGGTCATGACCAATACTCCTGCCAAGTATGGCTGTGGTACTGCGGCCGTTGCCATGTCGCCAGAGGCCGAAAAGTACGAAGACTTGTTGATGAAACTCGTGGAGCCCGTTGGACTTGCGGTCAAGATCCCCGAAAAGAACATGGACGCGGCTACCGCGCTCGTGGGTTCTGGTCCAGCATTCTGCTTGTTGATGATGGAATCGTTGATTGACGGTGGGGTAAGAATGGGACTTCCATTTGAAGTTGCCAAATTATCTGCTGCTAAGGTGATGGAAGGCACCGCCAAAATGGTATTGGAGACCGGTGAGCATCCAGCTGCATTAAAGAGTAAGGTGTGCACGCCAGGAGGAACTACGATTGGCGGTTTGTTGAAGATGGAAGATGCTGGTGTTCGTTCCGGAATTGCAAGAGGTGTGGAAGAAGCAGCCAATATTAGTGCATCGTTTGCTAAAAAATAGGGTGTTCTATATATATATAGAGTTGGGTATTAACCCCGTTACAATTTTACATCAATTTATTATTTTTTTTCTTCTCGTTGTTTATATAATTTTTTTTTTGTTGGTGTGCTGTTCTTGTTTTCCATGTGTGGTCGTGCGCCTACCGTTTACTCGCCCAATTCTGTTTACCTGAAAAATTATCAACAACCAGCAAACAGTTTACAAGCTACACCAATATGTCTCACGAAGGTCAAGAAGAGTTATTGGACTACTCCGATTCCGAAGAAATCGCCGTTCCAACCACCACGGCAGCTGCCACCGAAGCTTCTGGCGAAAAAGAAGCCGATAAAAAGGGTTCTTATGTCGGTATCCACGCTACTGGTTTCAGAGACTTTTTGTTGAAGCCTGAGTTGTTGAGAGCCATTGGAGACTGTGGTTTTGAGCATCCATCGGAAGTGCAGCAAGTTTGTATTCCCCAATCGATTCTCGGCACTGATGTGTTGTGTCAGGCCAAGTCTGGTCTTGGTAAGACGGCTGTGTTCGTGTTGTCGACGCTCCAGCAGTTGGATCCCGTTCCTGGTGAAATTTCGACGTTGGTTATTTGTCACACGAGAGAATTGGCTTACCAGATCCGTAACGAGTACGCACGGTTCCTGAAGTACATGCCAGACATCAAGACTGAGGTCTTTTACGGTGGTACTCCAATCAAGAGAGATATTGAGAAGTTGAAGAACAAGGAAACGTGTCCACATATTGTGGTGGCTACTCCTGGGCGTTTGCATGCGCTTGTGAAGGAGAAGGAAATCCGGTTGGCTAATGTCAAGTCGTTTGTGATTGACGAGTGTGACAAGGTTTTGGAAAGTTTGGACATGAGACGTGATGTCCAGGACATTTTCCGTAGCACCCCACACCAAAAGCAAGTGATGATGTTCAGTGCTACGCTTTCGCAGGAGATTCGTCCTGTTTGCAAGAAGTTTATGCAAAATCCACTTGAGATTTACGTTGATGACGAAGCCAAGTTGACGTTACACGGGTTGCAACAGTACTACATCAAGTTGGAAGAAAAGGAGAAGAACCGGCAGTTGTCTGACTTGTTGGACTCGCTCGAATTCAACCAGGTCATTATCTTTGTCAAATCAACCCAGAGAGCCAACGAGTTGAACAAGTTGTTGTGTGCTTCTAACTTCCCTTCGATTGCCGTGCACTCGGGCTTGCCTCAGGAAGAAAGAATCGAACGTTACCGTTCTTTCAAGGAGTTCAACAAGCGGATCTGTGTTTCCACCGATGTGTTTGGTAGAGGGATCGATATTGAACGGATCAACTTGGCCATCAACTACGACTTGCCCAACGAAGCCGACCAGTACTTGCACCGTGTTGGTAGAGCCGGTAGATTCGGTACCAAGGGGTTGGCCGTCTCGTTGGTGTCTACAAAGGAAGACGAAGAAGTGTTGGAAAAGATCCAATCGAGATTCGACGTCAAAATCACCGAGTTCCCTGAAGAAGGTGTTGATCCTTCCACTTACATGAACACTTAAAGTTTTGTATTATGAATTAAATAAATAAAAAAATTGAATTATATTAAATTAAATTAAATTAAATTAAAATTACAGCTTCTTATTGGCTACTTTGTCTATAATTTCAAAAACCGTTTCTATTTCCTTTTTAGGCACGAGAAACCATTCAACATGGATCGAATAGGTTTCTTTGGCTCGATTCAAGTCCGGTTTTGTTGGCGAACAGCCGGCACAATATACGTTTCCATTGCCGTACTTTTCACGGAGAAGACGGTGTATTTCGCGTTCTGCGGCCACCACGTCGTGGCACTGGAATCCGTACGCATTGTAGGAGTCGTAAGATGTCAATTGGACCTGGCGGAACGCAGAAAGGAACAGTTCCCATCGCAGCACACGCGGCTGGATACTTTCGCACCGAGCTACTGTATTGGGAAGAGCGTCAACGTCTGTGTGCGTCGCACGACCACCAGCGCCGGGATGCACGCACACCAAGCGATGGTGACACTTGTCCTGCCACTGTCTGAGCCGGCGCGGCACCGGCTGGACGGTTCTGCCGACCTTTAGGAGTGTATACTTCGAGCTGGAGGTATAAGGACGCCATTTATCACGGTGACGGGCGGCGGTGCCGGGCACGTTTTTGGTCTGGAGCTGCGGCCTTCGGGCCAACAAATCGGCAAGCAGATACACGTAGATACGTCCAGATTCAGGACGGACACTGTTGCCTGGTCTAACACGGTGGTAACGGCAGTATTCGGCCCCGGTGATCTTGCAACGGTCGCCTTTGGCGGTGGTTCCCCGACACTGAACCGGAACCATAATATTTCACGTGATATGGTGATATGAGTTTATGAAAAATACCAAAAAAAGCGTGGTTGCAAATCAATCCCAATCAGCGGCTAATATAAATTGCAGCATCCCCCGCCAATAAAAAAAACTCCGATTCTTTTTCTTCTTTACTTAACACACTTCTTTCTACTTTCTCTCTGCTTCCAATGCCTTCGCATTTCGATACACTTCAGCTCCACGCCGGTCAGACTCCAGAAAAGCCCCACCAGCCACGTGCCCAGCCAATCTACGCCACAACTTCGTTTGTATTTGACGACTCGAAGCACGGCGCCCAGTTGTTTGGCCTCGAGGTCGAGGGCCACATCTACCTGCGTATCTCAAACCCAACCAACTCGGTGTTTGAAGAACGTTTGGCAGTGTTGGAAGGCGGAATCGGTGCTGTGGCCACGGCGCTGGGTCAATCGGCTCAATTCCTTGCCCTTGCTGGCTTGGCCCACGCCGGTGACAACATCGTGTCCTCGCTGTTCCTTTACGGAGGCAGTTACAACCAATTGAAGGTTGCTTTCAAGCGTTTGGGTGTCGAAGCCCGTTTTGTCAAGGGTGACGACGTGGAAGAGTTTGCCACGTTGATTGACGAAAAGACCAAGGCTATCTACGTCGAATCCATTGGAAACCCTCGTTACAACGTCCCTGACTTTGAAAAGTTGACCAAATTGGCCCACGACAACGGAATTCCTGTTGTCGTCGACAACACCTTTGGTGCCGGTGGTTTCCTCGTGTCGCCAATCAAGCACGGCGCCGATATCGTGGTCCATTCCGCCACCAAGTGGATCGGTGGCCACGGTACCACCATTGCCGGTGCCATTGTTGATTCCGGAAAGTTCCCATGGGCTCAATACCCCGACAAGTTTCCGCAATTTTCGCAGCCATCGGAAGGCTACCACGGCTTGACTTTCAACGAAGCTTTCAAGGAAGCCGCCTTTATCTTCCATGTGCGTATTGAATTGTTGCGTGACGTTGGTCCTACTCTTAACCCATTCGGTGCATTCTTGTTGTTGCAAGGTTTGGAAACTTTATCGCTCAGGGTCGAAAGACAATCGCAAAATGCGCTCAAACTTGCACAATGGTTGGAGGCAAACCCTAACGTGGAGCTGGTCTCTTACCTCGGTCTTCCATCTCACGAGGATTACGAGTTGGGCAAGAAGTACTTGAACACCGAACACGCCGGTGGTGTGCTCTCGTTTGTGGTTAAGGAAGCTGAAGGCTCGTCCAACTCTTCCAAGGTGGTTGATGGCTTGAAGATTGCTTCTAACTTAGCCAATGTCGGTGACTCCAAGACCTTGATTATTGCTCCATGGTTTACCACCCATCAACAATTGAGCGACGAAGAAAAGGCAAACTCTGGTGTCACCAGAGGTTTGGTTAGAGTTTCGCTCGGTACGGAATTCATTGACGATTTGATTGCCGACTTTGACCAAGCATTCAAGGCTGTTTTCTAATTTAATACATATTACAAAGAACAGTAAATATTGAATATTAAAGAATGGATTACCAACAGCATTCAAGTATTGTATCTAATCAACTCTTTTTTAAAATAACTTGTTTCTTTGATTCTTTTGAAAAATTAAACCAATACTTCCATGATTGAATTGGTTTTATTCATTCGATTTAATTGAAGAGGTTTTTATCATTTATTCATAGTTTATTCATTAAATATCATAATCTTCTAAAAATTAGAGTTCTTTGCATACTTGCAAAAGTAAGATACATCTAAAGTTTCATAAATCACCACTGGAAAGTTACTTCAAACACGATTGTTTCGTTGCTGCAACTGGAAACTCGCTTTGCTTCTGCGTTCGTGTTGCTTTATTGCAACCCACTCACTCACTTTGCTCTTGTGTTCGTTGTTCTGTTCGTTGTTCTGTCAAACTCTTTTCCCTTCTCACTTCTACACCTTCTTCTTCAATCACCACACTTGGCTTTCCTCTTCCTCCAAAGCCATCATAAGTTTCTTCCCGGTAAAAGTTCCGTGGATACAAGTTCAAATTGTAGTTTGAATGGTCGTTATAAAGCAATTCACGGGTTTCTTCCTCTTCAGCAAAGTACGGTTGAGTCTTTTTACGGAGTTGTCTCACCGATTGGGTGCGCCGCAACGTTTCACTCAACTGACGAAGCTCAAACTCGTCCTCTTCTTCATGAACCAGCACCGCTGGCTTAACATCTTCTGTCCAGAACGGTTCATCTTCCTCTTCGGTATGTGGATTCGCACACCATAACGGAAATGCCCAGCACAACATGCTGAAAATGGCATGGCCTGCCATCAACCACAAAAGCAGAAACCACAACCGGCCCATGTGCAACGAGATCCCAAACGTGCCCAACGTATGGGCAATTTCCAGCCGGATTTGGATCAACAAGTTTGTGATCACAATGGCTCCAACAAGCGCAGCGATCGCCAGCGCCACTGCCACAAGCCCCACAGCGTTGAGAAGCATCGCAGGAAACCGGTGCAAGTCCCGATCGCTGCCTCGGTGGCTGTACATCACCGCAATCGCCACTAGAACCGCAAACTGCGAGCTGCATGCAAAAATAATCAGCAGCGGCACCAATTTGTACCGTCTGTCACGATCATCCACGACTTTCTGGTACCCAGGATCGTCGCTGGTGATGCCGTGGTACGCGTACGCAAGAATCAGCATTAATCCAATCGACTCAAGCTCCTGTCGGTAGTCAAAAACGTACTTGTTGGTGTTTCTCTGGCAGTGGAGCTTATCATAAGAATACCTATAGTGTGTTTTGCCCCGGTGGTGGTGTGTTGTCGTGTTGTATGTACCGTAGCACCAGCGCCACATCGTTGTCACGAGGTACTGTGGTGCACCGGCGACTTTCTGTTCGGCGTATGTGGTGAGGATGGTGATTTCGGAGTTTGTAAGCGTCATATCGATCGGCAAGTCATTGCCCAAATCGACTGGCAGCGACAGCACCGAGTACCGGAGCGAGTTGTATAATCCGGCCGACACGTCAATGTGGGCGCAGTTGAGCCGGGCTATGTATGGTTTGTTAGAAAATAGCGGTGCCAAGAGCACCACAAGTGCATATACCACAGTGGAAACCAGTGCATATACCCGGAACGCCTGGAGAACCCGTTCAGCTATCGTTAAATTGGCAAAGAAATCGAGATGTAGCCTCATTTAGCGAGTGATTTGATTATTTAACTTGGGAAAATATAAATTATATTTTAGCGAGAAAATACTTTTTTGAGTCAAGTTTTAACATTTGTATAATCAGGGATTGAGATAACCAATTTTTTTAACTACACTAATTTGACATTTTAGATCACAATACAAAAGTTTTCATTTCATTAAACAAACCTAAACCAAACATAAACCACATTACGACTCTTTTTCTTTTTGTTTTCTTAAAAAAAAGAATGATGAAAAAGCCGCTTAAAACTACAATAAAAACAGGTACGTCTTTCAAGACGATGAGTAACCGCTGAAATAAAAGACGTTTCATAGAAAGCGCTTCAAGCGTCTGATTCAAGGACTAAAAGTCTTCATTGAACGAAAGCTGACCATACTTGGACTGGAACGCCTCGACACTTTCGTCATGCTTTCTCTTCTGACCATAAGTAGGAATCGTCTGAAGCGGCGCATTGACGATGTTATATTTCGAGTCCCATTCAGCCAACGAAGATGTAGACGAATCAAGCGTTGAACCGGCATTGGTAAGTGCTGGCGGCGCAGTCATGCCAGCAGGAAGTGGAACCCGCTGGTACGAGTTCGGGTGCGGCGAGCCCACGTTGTAACCTTCAGAAACGGCCTTTCTGATCCGCATTCCGATGGTGGAAAGCTCTGCGTACTCTTGGCTTGGTGCTGGAATAACACTGGATTGAATGTTCTGACGTTTGGACATGATGGTGGATGATTAAAACAGCAATGAAGGGGTGGTCTTTTTTTACAAATTGGGAAAATGACGACAAACAACGACATTCAACGACACAAAAAAAAACAAATAAAAAAAATCTTGTGTGACTGCAAAAATGATCCAGCCAAAAAAAAGAATCCTCATTTCCACTTTCTTTCTTTCTTTCTTTCTTTCTTTCTTTCTTTCTTTCTTGTAAATCACTCGTATAAATCCTGTCCTTCCTGTATCGTGATAATCAAAGTATCATTACTTTCCTTTTGCATATAAATGAATATATTTAATGCCCCATTCTATCTCTACCTATTTTTTTTCTATTTCTGATTTCATACTATTCAATTATAATTGAACGTAATTACAGTTCAAAGACCATCATAACAACAACTTCATCTTCTACCTCAAATAAAGCAATCCCTGTCGGTTTCTTGTCTTTTTCTCTTTTCTTTCTTGCTTGGGCTACATTACTTTAAATTGCGAGCCCCGACGACTGCAAAATACACATACAATTCAACTTCTTTCTACAACACAGTTCCCTTATGGCAAAGATGGTAAGGCACCTCACTCGTATGAGGAAATGAGGAGATCGTCAGTTCAAATCTGGCTGAGGGCACCCCTACTCTATTTTTTGCAAATCTCTTTACCTATCACCATTTCGTTGTAGATCAACAGACCTTTCTGATTATGCATCCACGTGACTCGGTGTTGATTGCCTCCCTAATTTCTTGACATTTTCGATCGATGATGGGCTGTGAGGCGAATTGCAGGTTTAATTATTCACGTGACGAGCTCCACCCCACGCTCGCGGTTTCCTTCCGTCTACAACGCACGCTATGGGCAGCGCTCCGCGACCTCGAACATATAAAAGACCCCGAGCGTCATCACCGACAATAACCACGAAAAGAACTGACCAAAAAAATGTCTGACTTCAACATTTCTACTGCCACCGCACAGCAATACGAACAAGAATACTCTGCACACAACTACCATCCTCTTCCAGTGGTGTTTTCGCGTGCCCAAGGCGCCCATGTGTGGGACCCAGAAGGAAATGAATACCTCGACTTCTTGTCTGCGTACTCTGCCGTCAACCAAGGTCACTGTCACCCAAAGATTGTTGGTGCTTTGATCGAACAAGCCCAGAAGTTGACTTTGTCGCTGCGTGCGTTCTCCTCTGACGTTTTCAGTGCTTATGCCAAGTACGTTACTGAATACTTTGGCTACGAGATGGTTTTGCCAGTCAACACCGGTGCTGAAGCCGTTGAAACCGCATTGAAGATCGCCAGAAAGTGGGGTTACGTCAAGAAGAACATTCCTGCCGGTGAAGCCATCATTTTGTCCGCCACCGACAACTTCCACGGCCGTACTTTGGGTGTTATTTCGATGAGTACTGATCCAGACTCGACCACCGACTTTGGTCCATACCTTCAAGGTGTGGGTCCACAGATCCCTGGTGAAGCTCCTGGCACTTTGTTGAGATACGGTGTCATTGAAGACGTGGAACGTGCCTTCAACAACGCTGGTGACAAGATCGCCGCTATTTTGTTGGAACCTATCCAGGGTGAAGCCGGTATCGTGGTTCCTCCAGAAGGTTACCTTTCTCAGGTCCAGGCCTTGTGTAAGAAGCACAACGTTTTGTTGATCTGTGACGAAATCCAGACCGGTATTGCCAGAACCGGTAAGATGTTGTGCTACGAGCACTCCGAAGGTGTCAAGCCTGACTTGGTGCTTTTGGGTAAGGCCATTTCCGGTGGTGTTTTCCCTGTTTCTGCCGTTCTTTCCTCCAAGGAAATCATGTTGTGTATCGAAGCTGGTTCCCACGGTTCGACCTACGGTGGTAACCCATTGGGTTGTGCCGTTGCCATTGCTGCCCTTGAAGTCGTCAAGGACGAAAAATTGGTGGAAAAGTCTGCTGAACTCGGTGAGCTTTTGCGCTCGAAGCTTGAGGAATTGAAGGCTTCCTCCAACGGCATCATCTCCGAAGTCAGAGGTAAGGGTTTGTTGTCTGCCATTGTCATTGACGATACCAAGACCAACGGTAGAACCGCATGGGACTTGTGTTTGGTCATGAAATCACACGGTGTTTTGGCCAAGCCAACCCACGATCACATCATCAGATTGGCTCCACCTTTGGTGATCAGCAAAGAAGATTTGTTGAAGGGTGTTGATGTCATCAGACAAAGTTTGGCCGAATTGCCAAATGCCGAAAAGCACGCCCATTAATGTAATACTGTAACTAGATACTAAATGAATAAAATGATATACCGAAAATGAACTTGATAAATTAGTTTATTGATTTAGATTTACTGGAAAATTGCAAATGACTTTTTGATTTTTTGGTGGGGTAAAGATTTTCACGTGATTTTTGTTTCCTCGGTTTCCCCATCCTGCACACACCGCAGCGGGGCCCGGCGATATAAAAGGAAGAATGACAGCCGTAATCGCCACTAAATAACCATAATGGCATTTGTCGGAGGCGCTGATTGCAGCACAAATAACAATGTTCTTGCCCAGTTTAACAAGCACACCCAGCAGGACCGTTCACTTCAGCAGCAGACCGCAGGCGCTGCGCCGGTTCTTGGCTCTTCCAGCTTCAAAAGCGAATCGGCCATGAACCACCAGAACTTGGAGAAGTTCATGGCAGGCCCGTCGAGCTTCCAGTTCCAGCCAATGAGACACGAACTTAATATGATCCAGCTGAATCTGCAGAACCACCAGATCCAGAATCCTCAAAACTGGACGAGTGAATTTCACTCCTCGTCGTCGCCAGTAGCCGTCCAGAAACACGTCCAGTCTCTCAGCCAGTCTCCAGAATGGGCTTCCGAGTTCCATCCAGCGCTGCTGCCTCAGATGCAACAGCCTCAGATGCAACTGTCAATGCAACAGCCCATGCAAAACTTTGGCTTCGGTGGAATGAGATACAGACCCATGATGATGATGCAGCCACAGCCACAACAGCAGCAACAACACCAACCACAAGTATCAGATGAAACTCAAGACCTGACTGCTTGGGATAACCACTTTGCCGAAATCGAAGAGCTCACAAAGGAAGCCGAGGCCCAGAAGGAGGAAGAATCGCCGGAAATTATCGTGGACGATAAGTTCCAGGCCACGTTCCAGGAAGTATGGGACGGACTTAATTCAGAAGCGTTGGAAAATGACTTTATTTCACTGCAATACGAGGATTTCAAGAGAACTCAGGTAAATCCACTTCCCAGTGATATGAGTCAATGGGAACGAGATTTCGCCCGGTACGCTCTGACCCGGGCCCATTTTGGTGAGTACCAGTTTGAAGACAAGCAGCACAATCAGTTTATGGACTTGCCAAAGGATACTGATCCATACGAAATCGGGCTCCAGTTGATGGAAAACGGAGCCAAGTTAAGTGAAGCTGCTCTTGCATTTGAAGCTGCAATTCAGCTCGACCAGGGCCATATAAATGCCTGGTTGAAGCTTGGAGAAGTTCAGACCCAGAATGAGAAGGAAATCGCCGGTATTGCTGCGCTCGAGAAGTGTTTGGAGCTTCACCCGGAAAACTCAGAAGCCTTAATGACTTTGGCAATCAGTTACATCAATGAAGGTTATGACAATGCAGCATTCGCTACCTTGGAACGGTGGATTTCGACCAAATACCCACAAGTGAGTGAACAAGCTCGTGTCCAGAATCCAACCATCACCGATGAAGATCGGTTTTCGCTCAACAAGAGAGTTACCGAGCTCTTTATCAAGGCAGCACAGCTTTCTCCTGACCATGCCTCTATGGACCCAGATGTCCAAATGGGATTGGGAGTTTTATTCTATGCCAACGAGGACTTTGACAAGACCATTGACTGTTTCAAGGCCGCTCTTTCGATCAAGCCGGACGATGCCGTGTTGTGGAACAGATTGGGTGCGCTGTTGGCCAACTCAAACCGTTCAGAGGAGGCTGTTACTGCGTACTTCAAGGCACTTGAGTTGAAACCAACGTTTGTCAGAGCACGTTACAACTTAGGGGTAAGTTGTATTAATATCAGATGCTACAAAGAGGCAGCAGAGCACTTGTTGAGCGGGTTAGCTATGCATAAAGTCGAGGGGGTGGACGATACGTCATCTACATTGAACCACAACCAAAGTACCTCGTTGATGGAAACGTTGAAGAGAGCATTTATTGCCATGGATAGACGGGACTTATTGGAGTTGGTGAAGCCAGGCATGGACTTGAACCAATTCCGTGGGGAATTCAACTTTTAAAGGTAAAAAGGAAACACAGAAAAACAAAAACTTGCATGGACAAACCTATTTATTATTAACTCGTTAGCAACGTATAATGCCAGTCTTTATGAGTGATTTTCTGTAGTTTGTGTTAGCAGGATATAAAAAAAACCTCCAGGAAGAAAATAGGGAATGATCGTTATGGAGAATGGTTGCATTTTTGTTATAGTTGCGATATCTTAGATTTTTAGCAGATAAATTTATGGTAAATGGGAGAGTACAAAAAAAGAACAAAAAATGAACTGTAGAAATGTAATTGTAAACGTTGTTCAATGAGTTCCACCTCGTCTAGTTCTATTCCCAGCAGTACTGGTAAATTGGTGAGCAGGCTGAACGATTTCAGTACGAAATGGTTTCTTGTCCTCCTTTCTATTGCGGCTGGTGTTGGGATCGTTAGTTTTCTCATGATTCGGGTATTTATCAAAAAACGGGACGCCAGCAATCCAAATATCACTTACCGCAAAAGCATTCACAACCCAAGAGCACGTATCAGGAATCACCAACTTATTCTGCAACAACTACCGTTACAAGCACCGTTTGAGTTACCTAGTTATCCCCCTCCCAGTTATAAATCATGATTGCAAAATTGAGGAAAAAAACCTAAAAAAAGGTGAATAATACAAATAGAAAGTCATTTCAAATAGAGTATACAACATAAAACAAAACATTATAATACACAAGAAACTTCAAACCTTTGTTACTTTTTATTTCTCTTACTTTTCCACAGTACACTTTTTTTGTTCTATCTGTTAGACTACACTGTTAACCACTTAACGCAAAACCTTTAATACAAAAAGAAGAAGACGAAGAGGGAAAAAAAAAACGGTCTGCTATCGTAAAGTACAACCTGCACGTAAATCTGACTCATATCGGTAAATTCTTTATCGGCGAAATATTTCAGTTCATACTCTACTCATGTTTCCTTTATTACCTTTGATCGCCAGCGATGGCGATATTACCAAACTTTCTGTGGTTGGCAGAGTATTGCTTCCTCTTCTGTCAATAACGGTTTCAAAGCACTTTCTTGCTCAATTCCCCGATATCGAGATCTTTATCGATGCTGTTGGATCTGAACTTCTGGTCGATTGCGCCATTTCGTTGTTAAATGCCGGTATTAAGACGATTTTTGTTAGTCAGGACCAAATCTCTGAGCTTGTGGGTGCTGGATTACCTGCTGGTCGCTTTGGGGTTGAATTTAACGATATTCCCGACAAAGATTCCGAATATGCTGCGATCATTGTGAGCCAATCGCCCCAGAGGAAAGCTGGTAGCATTGAAAACACTCCAGTGTATGTGAGAATCGAAGCTGAAGAAGCTACTGCTGTTGAAGTTGCTAAGGCCGGATTTGTTCCGGTTATTTCATCGGAAAAGCTCACCACTTTGGAAAAAGAAGACGGAAAAGTGTCTATAGCTGCCGTGTTTGTGGCTACTTTAACCACTGACAGACCAGATGGACTCTTTACGACTCTTGTTACAACTCCAGCTCCTGCTTACACCGCTCTTGGCGTGGTGTATTCCTCTGAAGCCTCAATCAAAGCTGCAATTGCTGAGAAGGCTGGTGTGTATCAGTCGAGAAAGCGTACTCACGAACTCTGGTACAAGGGCAAGACCTCCGGTGCTACTCAGGAATTGATTCGTTTGGAAAAGGATTGTGATTCCGATGTGGTTAAGTTCATCGTGGCTCCAAAGGATGGCTACGGGTTTTGTCACTTGGAAAGCAATTTCTCTTGCTTCCACGATGGTCAGCTTCGTGAAGAAACCTTTGGTTCTGGTCTTGTGAAGTTGGACAATACTTTGGCTAAGCGTGCTGTTGAGGCACCTGCTGGTTCGTACACCAAGCGTTTGTTTGAAGACAAGAAGCTTCTTACTGCTAAGCTCCACGAAGAACTTGATGAACTCATTGAAGCTGGTGAATCTGGTGACAAGAATGAAATTGCTTGGGAAGCTGCTGACTTGTTTTACTTTGCAATGGTTCTCTGCATCAAGAATGGTGTTAGATTGGCTGATGTAGAGAAGAACTTGGACATCAAGGCAGGCAAGGTGACCAGAAGAAAAGGTGATGCCAAGGAGAAGTACTTGAAAAAGGAAGAAGAACCAAAGGTGCAAGAAGAACCAAAGGAGCTTTACAAGATCCGTGCGATCGATGCAAAGGCCCAACCAGAACTCATTGCCCAGGCACTTACAAGACCGGTTCAGAAAACCTCTGATATCATGAAGCTTGTTCTTCCAATCATAGAGCAAGTCAAGAAGGATGGAGACAAGGCTTTGATCGAGCTCACTGCCAAGTTTGATGGTGTTCAATTAGAATCTCCTGTCTTAAACGCTCCGTTCCCAGAAGACTGGATGCAGATCTCGGAAGATATGAAGGAAGCCATTGACATTTCGATTGCAAACATTGAGAAATTCCACGCAGCCCAACTTCCTAGTGAAGAAGTGATGACTGTGGAAACTTCTGCTGGTGTTTTCTGTTCTCGTTTTGCTAAGCCAATCGAAAACGTTGGTCTCTATGTTCCAGGTGGTACTGCTGTTTTACCATCCACTGCTATGATGTTGGGTGTTCCTGCCAAGGTTGCTGGATGTAAGAACATTGTCATTGCATCGCCTCCTGCCAGAAGTACCGGAAAACTCACACCAGAAGTCGTGTATGTTGCTCACAAGTTGGGTGCAACAAAGATTGTGATGGCTGGTGGTGCCCAAGCTGTCACTGCAATGGCTTACGGTACCGACAGTGTGACCAAATGTGACAAGATCCTTGGTCCAGGGAACCAATTTGTCACCGCAGCCAAGATGTATGTCCAAAATGATACCCAGGCCTTGTGTTCCATCGACATGCCTGCAGGTCCATCTGAGGTCTTGGTGGTTGCAGACTCCAATGCTGATGCTGACTTTGTGGCTCTGGACTTATTATCTCAGGCCGAACATGGTGTTGATTCCCAGGTTATTTTAATTGGAGTCGGTTTGTCTTCCGAAAAGCTAGCTTCCTTTGACGAAGCCGTTAAGAGACAAGCCCTGGTGTTACCAAGAAAGGATATTGTGGCCAAGTGTCTTGACCACTCATTCACTCTCTTGGTGGATACTTATGAAGAAGCCTTCAAGTTGTCGAATGAATATGCACCAGAACACTTGATTCTCCAGATCGACAACGCTGAGAAGTACGTTCCATCACACATTGAAAACGCCGGTTCGGTATTTGTTGGGGCTTTATCGCCTGAGTCTTGTGGTGACTACTCCTCTGGTACCAACCATACCTTGCCAACCTATGGTTATGCTCGTCAATACTCTGGTGTTAACACTGCAACTTTCCAAAAGTTTATCACGTCACAGAATGTTACTGAACAAGGTTTGAAGAGCATTGGGAAAGCCGTGATGACTTTGGCTGCTGTTGAAGGTTTGGAAGCACACAGAAACGCTGTCCAAGTCAGAATGGACAAGTTAGGACTTAGTTAGTTCTACTGAATAGAAGTACATAGCCGTTAACTAATAATTGATATTTCAATGATAAAAAAAAGAAACCAATACATAAAGAACACAACTATAACACGTACTCACCATTCCAAACCAGTGGAACTGCCATCACCACACTCGACAGAGGCACATATATGCTCCAACTCCTTGATACCTTCATTTTTAGGAGCATGCCCCACGAACGCAGGATTAATTTTGGTTCCTGCTCTTTGTTCAGCCTCGAAATGAGCCTTTACCATATCACGAACAATACCTTGGTAGAATAAGACACCACGTTCTTTCTGAGGATGCAAGTATCCCGAAGAATAGACACCTTGATTCAAGTTCTTTTGAGTCAATTGGCACAAGTTGAAGTCTTCCAATTCAACAAGTTGCAAAAAATCAACAAACTCTTTCTTTGAAGTATCATCTAAACCCTTCTTGGTATAGATATCATACTGCAAAATTGTGTGAGAGGCAGAGATTGGCAACACTCTAATAGAATACCATGCTGGTGAATAGCAGTTAATACCGTTGTTTGGGTACAAGTATACCCAGAGCCCATCAAATTCACCACCAGGGTTAGCTTTAGTCTTCGAGGACTTCTTGGGTTCTTTTGGTTCCGCCTTTTTCTTAAATCCAAACCACGAAGACTCTTCTTCAGCTTCGACTTCTTCTTGCTTACTTTCCTCGTTCGGTCTTGTGAGTGTTGCATAGTGACGACAATATCTATTCTTTGGAACAACCTTGTAAGTTTCCATCTTGAAGGCTGTGGATAATCCCGGGTGAGCTGTGGGGCAGTGGTAGCATTCTTGGTACCCGTCCATCAACGTTTTCCAGTTAAACTGGCCATCCAATTCATAACTCATGTGGTACTCATAGTCACCAAAGTCAAATTCGTTTAATTCTGTATTCAAACCCTCGTACCATTTGTCAAAAGGAATGAAGTTTTCGGAAGTATCGTTGTTGAAGTTGATAAATACCAAACCTTGGGGAGTGACGTGGGTTTTGATGGGGAACAACGAGTTTTCTTCCTTAACAAAGCCTTCAACATTATCAAAATGTGGTGCTTTATTCAACTTTCCATCTGAGTTATAACTCCAGCCATGGTACTTGCATCCTAAAACCGTCGAAGAGCCCTGATCTTTTCTAACAATCGGGTAGGCACGGTGACGGCATACGTTATGGAACGCTTTAATTTGTCCGTCTGTTTTCAGCTTGATAAGAAAGAAATTGATACCAGCGACAGAATATGAGTAGTAGTCACCGGCCTTGACAAATCTGGAGGTATGAGTACAGTAGAGCCAGGACTTATAGAAAATGGACCGTTTTTCCAACTCAAAAATCTTCTCGGAAGTCCACCAACTTGCAGGAAGCGTATGTTCGCCAACCAACATGTTGGATTCCTCAGCAGTGTCTGGAGGAGGAGCAGTGGGTTGAATAGTTGCTGTAGCCATGTTTTGTGTGTGATGATGATATGTTGATATGTAATTTTAAGTCGATGATTGGTTCTATTTTATATATGTCATTTCTTCTAGATTCTGTCTACTTTATTTTTTTTTTGCGGCCGAATTTAGTTTTCTTATCAGAATTCGAAAGGGTCGCATTGCCTATCTGGGACGGTTGCGCCCCATTTTTTTCCTTCCTTTCCCCATTTTTTTGACTTAGATTACCGGCAATATTAGGATTCTATGCTAAACTATACTGTTTTGGGGATGGATACTACTCGTGGCGCAATTCATTCAACAACTCAAAGAGTCTGACCACTTCTTTACCCAAACTGGCATCAGTTGGAGCCAAGTACATCTCCAAAGCCAACTTGGCTTCAGGAAGAATCCGTGCCATTGTCCCTATCTCTCCTATCCGCTTCAACAATGGTCCGTCTTCTTCCGGAGTCAATAACTGCTTGCCAATCACAAGATTGGCCGTAAGAGAATTCACCACAATCATCGACTTCACCAACACCAATGTCAATAACCGGAACTCATTTGATTGCCGGGCAAACTTGCCAGTTTCGGAAACTAATGCAATCGTAACCCGCGATAAATTACTGAGAATTAGCTCGCTATTATCCAATAACCAATAAATGCTAAGCCTGTTCAACGGCAAACTAAATTCTTCCGTAGGTACCATATCAATAAGTATCTTGGCCCCAAACAAGGCCTGCGAAATCGTTGGTGCCCGGGTAAAGATAAACTTGGAGAACTCGTAGCTATTGGCATCAAACGGAAGAATACTCATACAGAGTTGGAATGCACGACTCAAGAGTTTCCCCGCCTTGAACCCTGCCTCATCGCCGCCCAAATACGAAACAGCCATTTTCCTGGTAAATTCCTGATCTCCGTGTGTGACCGACACCGAGTTGGGGTAATTCGAAGACAGAACGTTGAGAGAGCCTCCCAAAACTGCCTGCATCAACGTTCTATTTGGTGGCTCACGTACAATAATCTTGGTCAACGCATCAATGGCAAACGACAAGCATGGATGTGATTCTAAAGGTGCCTGTGGAATCTTGTAGTCGTCTCCCTTGAACTCTGGACCAAACGAACATACCAACGCAAACACCAAAAACGCTTCTTCCAAGCTCCTTAATTCCACGTAAAATGAGATGTTGTTTAACATGAACAAACAGTCCTTTAACAAACACAATCTCTTTCTGTGGAACCCAAACTTGTCTCCATCCAATCCGATTTCCTTCACAATGGCAAAAATCAAGTCCTTGAACAACGGATTAGTGCCCATGGTCAACTTATTGTTGTCCGCAAACGAGATGTTACGTAAAATCATCGTCACGGTTACTAATTGATCCACCATCATCACACGATCGTCAACAGAACTCTTGGTCTGAATCTTGCTGAAAAAGTGCTTGTTTTCTTCCCTGAAATTCTGCAAGGTACTCAAGTAGTCAGGAATACTGAATGAAATGTCCTTGGGTTCGGGACTGGGCGTGCTTCCTGTCGAAGAAGGAATTGCTTGTGGTTCAAACAAGTCATCAAAGTCCATGTCCGAGTCTTCGTCGTCAATAACTTCTCCAGAAAGTGAGTTCACAACAAAGTTCACTTCTTCACCCAATTCATTCGGATTCACGTACTTGGCAAAGATATTGTCGATATTGTTGCTGTCAAAAACTTTGGTGACATCAGCCACTACAAATGGAGCATCACGAGCATCAGAAACAATGTTCTTCAATATCTTCAAGCCCAAGGTCGACAACGTATCTAACAATTCAATGCAATCGTCAATTGCAAACTGATAGTTGGCATCTGACGTGGTCACCAAGAGAGTATTCAAAGCATTGAACGCTTCTCCACTATCGGGTCCTGCGTAACTCTTGAGAGCCATTATCAAGGCTTGCAAGTTGATTGAGCCCAATTCTGGTGCAAATAGATAAGCAGGCTTTGTGATTTCAATGTCACTTGCAACCTGGCTAAACTCTTTTAAAGAGTATCCTCCATGGGTGTCGATCACTCTGCTGAAGGGTACGTACTTCCTGATGACGTTTGGTTCTCCCTGATGTTCTTCTTCAGGCACTGGTGTGGCTTTGATATCTTGTGAAGGAGTTCCGTTCGTTCTAGGGTCTTTCTTCTCCTGTTCAGGCGGTATGTACTGTTGCTGCTGGAACTGTACTTGTCTCTGCAAAAACTGCTGCTGCTGTTGCTGTTGTTGCTGCTGTTGATGTTGTTGCTGCTGTTGCTGCTGTTGTTGCTGTTGTTGCTGTTGCTGTATGCTTCCACTCCGCAGCGGCTGTTGGTTCTGTATGTATGGCGACTGTAAGTTTGCAGGCGAATTGTGATTAGACGGATTACTTACTCGAGAAAGCTTGCGTTGCTGAGGTGTAGGAGCCAGACTCAACACGGGACTCTGCTGAAGCCCCGGTGTGTTCATCGAAGTAATGGCCGGCGATTGTCCTGGAGGAGGAGACATGTTCTGGACCTGAGGTGTGCCCATAAGAGGAAACTGTTGTTGTGGGGGTTGTTGTGGTGGTGGAGGAGGAGGAGGCTGTTGTTGTTGTGGGGGAACCTGTTGTTGTTGCTGCTGCTGTTGTTGTTGGAATCTAAGAAGCAACTGTTTCTGGAACTGCATCCTTCTTTGCTGTATATCCTTGTTTCCTTCTGGCGTACTGAGATACTGTTCGTACGGAAATAAGAAATTCGCGTAACACGAACCAATATCACGTTCTGCTTGTTCTCTGAGAGACACGTTCAGTGTATCCAAGCCATCAAATAAGTTCAACTTTTGTCCAATAAGCAACCACGGACTCTGGCCCTGTTGTGGAGGCTGCTGGGCCAAACGGATCAATTGCTGTGGTGTCCCGAGTTTCTGGGTGAGAATGTGGAAAAAGAACAAGTTGACACGCTTACTGTTGATGACTGGAGGCTGGTTCACCGGCGTTCCTCTGCGGCTCATAAAGTCGTACAATGTCGTGAGGAAGAGTTCGATTTGAAGTTGGGTCAATTGAGCCGGATGTGGTTTATTGAACTGTTGCTGAGATGGTTGTGGAGGTTGTGGAGGCTGCTGAGGTGGCTGTTGGGGCGGTTGAGGCGGTTGCGGTTGGTTGAACTGGACTTGGGGCGACATGACGGCCGGACTGTCGGAAAACGAAGGTGTGGTATGAAAGTCTGAGGGCTGCGGCGTGCCATTGTTCTGTGGAGGCGACATGGCGAGATTCTGGTTGATTTGTGACTGCATGTTCATGTTGACGTTGCGATTGATGTTGGGGTTGACGTTCTGCTGGTTCTGTCTCTGAAGCATCTGCTGCTGCATGATCTGCTGACGCATTTTCAACAACTGTTCCTTCTTGCTGTTGTTCAAATGTGCTTGGTTTTGTTGTTGTGGTTGTTGTTGCTGGTGATGCTGTTGTGGTTGTTGTAGAGCCTGTTGTTGTTGCTGTTGTTGTTGTGTCTGCTGTTGAGGCGGTGGTTGTTGCTGCTGCGGTGGTTGTTGCTGCTGTTGCTGGGACGAGAATTGTCTCATGAACATCTGTGGATTGAGGTTCTGGCCGTTCGGAGGCGCGCCGTACTGCTGGTTGTTCTGGGGAGGCACTGGTTCTGGCGGCGCGTTGTTCACTGGCGAGGCGTCAAACATCGTGAGAAAGTCGTCAGTGGAATCCTGAGCCTTTGCAGGTGTGTTCAGAAACGCGTTCTCGTTGAACCAGAAGTTTTCGGCCATGGTTGTGGACGGTGTTTAGTGTTTGACTCGTGATACGGTTTTATCTTTTTCACTATTGAAAACGAAACTTTTGGGATTATTTGGTATATGCACGATGGTAAGTACACGCACAGTCCCTCCACACATTTTTTTTCTACTTTTTCCTTACTAGAAAGGTCCTGAAATTAGGAGAGGTGTATATTACTTTCTTTGTAGTTGTATATTTGAATTTGTATAAACTCTGCTAGATTACCATAAGTGCCACCATTTCTTGTGGAGTTTCTTGCTCAAGGCCTTGTAGTGTTCCATTTCTTTCCAGCAATCTCTGCCCCATTCGCAGCCGGCCATGTTGATGACGAAATCGTGGTCCTTGAAGAAGTATTGTGGATCATCGGCCTTGTCGGAGCAAGCTCCTGGAGGAAAGGCGTTGATTTTGCGGAGAGGAAGGAAGCCAATACGTTCACGGATCCAGGCTTGTGATGAATACAACGTTTCGAGGGCATCTTGTTCCTTGTGTTCCCATTGCATGTGCATTTGTTCGTACAACGCCGGATCCCACCAGATATCCAAAAGCATTTCTGACCACGAGGATCTACGCATCAAGAACGAACCGAGATTGAACCCGCCACAATCCTGCGTGATAATCATGTCGATGGGGTTATCGTAGTCGGTGTAGGGAACGTTCAATGGCAAGTGGAGTGGGTTGAATGTCTCCAACAGTCTGTAGGTAGCGTTGTTAAGGTCGTTCAAAAAGTGTTCTTCAAGAGAAATCTGAGGTTCCATGATATAAGTATGGAGATCGAGCCACCAGAACCATTCAGCTTGTGGATACTGTCTCATTGTCTGCTTCATGATATCGACTTTCTCCCATGATTCACGCCATTCGTGCAGGTACCGCTTCTTGATGGTCATGTCTTTGATGGCCAAGCCATAGCCATGTGTTTTGGCATAAAGTTTCTTGTTGGCGATACTCGAACGTTCCACCAGCCATTCTTGGGGCGACTTCCATCTCAAAACACCGCCTCCTTCGTTAGCTGCCAATATTATCACCACTTTGGGCAGTGAACTACGCCAGTGCGGCACAAATGGCGTCAGGGTTAGCAACGAAAGGCAGAGAAACGTTGCAAGCACAAGCGTGAGCTTCTTGTACGCCGCCGCAAGCTCGGCGACGCGATGGAACACGCCGAAAAGCAGCACCTGGAGCCGTTTCCACGGAGTCTTGCGGTTAGGCTTGAGTGTTTTCAGGTACTCGTCGGCCTGGTCGCCCTTGGAATACGGAAGTGAAAGTGACATGTGGAACAAGTCAGGAAAAATTCATGAAAATCATCAAAACAAAAAACGAGCCAAAAAAAGCTCCGGAAAAACAAACCATCCAACCAACAAAAAAAAATGGAAAAAATAGTTCATATTTCATGCAATATGTAAGGCACTCAAAATGCAGTTTCTGTTACATATATTTATCTTAAAGACATATACAAATAAATAATCAACGTAATGTAAGAAGGTTCTGTTCCACGCAGGCTTGACGGCACAATGGACACTCGGGATGTTCTCTCAACCAGTCGACAATACATTCCCAGCAGAACACATGGCCACACAACGACGCCGCGGGATCAACCATCGCCGATAAGCACAACATACACGTCCGTGCCTGTTCCGGCACGTATGGCAACTCTGCTGGGTCGCTGAGGTCGATGTGTCGCGTCTCCACCCGAAGATCGTCTATAGAAGTGACTTTTGTGCCGTCAGTCTGCTTTTCGCCTGGTATTTCGGGCTTCTGGTTCACTGTCTTGAGCTTAATGAGTCCCTTCACAGCAAACTGGGCCAAAATAAGCGCACCAAGCACGGCATAGTTTCCTCCTGGCTGTGCCTGGTTCGGGTCTTTGTGATGGCCGTACGCATAGCGCATGCCAAACACCCGTTTCGACAACGAGTAGAATTCTCCTTGGAAGTAAAAGAGCGCAATGTGCAAGTTCATCGCAGTATCCAACACGTTGTGATACTGCGACAAGAACCGCGCCAACCACGAGCGTTCTTCGGGGTCCTGTGATGCCCATCGACGCACCAACTTCGCTACCAAGTACGGAAGCACTGCGTACGATGCAATAAACCCGAGTCGAGCACCAAATCGTGGAAGTCGGCGTCCTGTACGGTTTACGTAGATCAAATCAACATATTCTTCACCGAGAGTCCGTGCTCCAAGAAGCACCGTGAGCGCTAAGTACGCCAGTTTCGTCAAAACCGTGATTTCTTCGGGGAAGCTATTGACAAACCGCTGCCCTTTAACAAACTGTAATACTTCCAGCACCTGGCTCCGATACTGGCTCAAAAAGTACTCATCTTTCTGATGTGCACGCACTGTTGTTAGAATGAACTTATGATGATCTGGAGATACTTACCGATCGTGGCGGCGTTGGCAAACGGAAGACGAGTCATGATTCAAGTGCCGAGGTGTGGGGAAAAATCACTTAAATTGAAAGAAAGAAATCACGTTATATATCACGTGATAATATAAAGAAAGAGATAAAGACAGCAAAGAAGTAGACGAACAGGTCCACAAGAAGCTAGCAATAACTTGTAATGTTAAGTTGTGATAAGTTATGCTGATTCTGGGTGTCTCACCCAAATCAATTCTACACAATGATCAAAATGACGTTTATGAGCCTCTAGTAATATACAAAAATCAGTCCAACTTGTTGACCAATGAGACCAAAGCGGCGCCGATGTCCAAGTTTGGGTCTTCCCAGTTGATGGCGCCGGCAGCAGCGGTGGTTTGTTTAGGAGGGTTCAACTTGGCGTATTCGGCCTTGGCTTGTTTGATGAGCTTTTCTTGGGCCTTCCATTCGCTGGCAGCGTGGAGTTCCTTGCCGGCGGATTCCAAGGACATTCTGTGGACGGCACCGTAGACGACACCAGCACCCAATAAGGAGTATCTCAAGACGTTGAACGTGGACATTTTGGGAGGAGCTAACTTAGTGAGAGGTGAGAGACTAACTGTAGATTTTTTTCAATTGTGAGTTACGCTCGGGTGCGTGTGGGCGCGCAACGTGATTGGCCGAGAACCCGCCAGAAAAAAACCAACCAATTTTTACTTTTTTCGCGGTGCTGTGCAGGTCGTGCGACGGTGCGCGTTGGTGCGAGGGTTTCAACAACAACGCAACAAATGTCTCCATGAGACTTTTACACCGCTATTTGCTTTATTTGGCGCTAGCAATGTCGATAGTGCTAGCAAGAGGATCTTTCGGCCGTGCCGCGCGTTATGCGGCTGCCTGGAGCAGTCGGACCGGTGCGGCACGGCTGTTTTCGTTCCTGTCGGCATGGAACCACGACCGTTCAGCGGATGCCACGGCATCCGCCGCCAATTTCGACGGCCTGGGCTCCGGCCACGTCCTGCTGTACCTCCAGTACACCGTGGCAGTTGCTTATCAGCCAAAAGATCGTGAAGAATCCAATTTGTTCAAGAAGAAACACAACAACGCCTCGAGTCCTGCGCTTGCACTGCCCACAGGCGAAGATAACTTGTTTGTTTCGGCCGAAAATGACGGCTACGTTGCCGTAGGCGTGGCAGATGGCGTTGGTGGCTGGCTGGAAGCCGGCTACGACTCGCTGGCGATTTCTCGTGAGCTCTGCAGCACCATGCGCCGTCTTTTCGAGACGACCCCAGAAAAATCGCCCAAACCACTCCTCACAACTGCGTTTAGCGAAGTCCAGCAACTGCCGCGAGTCGAAATCGGCGGTACCACGGCATGTGTTGGGATTTTGACGCCGCAAAAGACGGTTTTGGTGGCTAATTTGGGCGATTCGTGGGCCGGGCTCTTTCGGGACTTTAAGTTGGTGGAAGAAACACGGTTCCAGACCCATAACTTCAACACCCCGTACCAGTTAGCAAAGATTCCATCACAGATATTGCGCCAGGCGGAGTTGGAGGGACGCCGGTACATCATTGACTCGCCACAACAGGCCGACGAGTACGAATGGCAGCTTCAGCGCGGCGATGTGCTCGTGTTTGCCACCGACGGTGTCACCGACAACGTGATTCCACAAGATATCGAAAACTTCTTGCGTGACCAGGATGCACAGGCCAAAGATTGGGGCGAAACGGCGCTGACGTTTGTTCGTGAGGTGGTTAAAGTGTCGAAAGACGCCAACTTTCCGTCGGCATTTGCTCAGGAATTACTGAAACTCACGGGACAAAAGTATTTGGGTGGAAAGGAAGACGATATCACGGTGGTGATGGTCAAAGTTAAGTAAATAGATAAAAGAAACGGCGACCTTGTGACATATTCGCATTGTGTGTCGCTAGAGGAAATACATTTTTTTCTCACTAAATTACTGAAAAATAGTTTCTAGTTTCTCACTAAATTACTGAATCGTCTCACTATTTTCTCACTAGATTTTCTCTTTTTTTCTCGCTATTTCTCACTTTTTCTAAAATCTCTAATTTCTTCTCACATTTTCTTATTAATGGAGTTGGGCTCCCCGTTCAAATCGCCCGAAAACTACATCAAACCGGCACCTGCTGCCGAGAGCCCCACGCCAAAACGGCTGCCTCTCTCCCAAAACTATAAAAAGGCGCCACCGGCCGCCAAATCGCCGGCAAAATCACCCAATTTCCTCAACATCGATCTCCACGACCGCAACGGATTCACACTCAGTCCCACAGATACCTCCGCCACGCAGCTCACACGCAGTCATTGGCAACATCCAGCATCATCCTCAGTCTGCTCTCACCCCAAATGTGCCACGCCGCTCTCGGTCCGTAACGGGATCGTCAATTGCCGCAAATGCGGCCGTCTCGTGTGTAATAAACACTCACGCCACCAAACCAAGCTCTGCAACGGACCTGAAAATACCGTGGTTTATGACTGTACGCGCCAGGCAACGTGGAATCGCGTATGTGACGCCTGCTACGCCGCCAGACCGCAAGAAACCTCGCCGAAACTCGCCGATAGGACCGCCGAGTTCCTCCAGCTCCGCCAAACGTCGTCAGAAACGGCACTGCTTGACCGTGATCGCACCCTAAACCGGATTATACGACTAGTCCCGCAGCTCGAGCGTCGCAGCTGGTTTTCGGCGCCGGAACGCGAGTTCTGGGACGACGATTCGTCAATACATCATTGTTCCGTGTGTTTTGTGCCGTTCACATGGTACCTACGCAAGCACCACTGCCGGCTTTGTGGTCTGGTGGTGTGTGATGATCCAGAACAGGTGCGTCGTGGGTGTCTGATTATGGTTCCGGTATCGAAATTTGCCGAGAAGTTACCGCAGCTCGAGCTTGAGCCCACTGATGTGCGGTTCCGGTGCTGTGTCAACTGCAAAAACAGCTTGTTGCATGACTGGAAGGCTACACATGGCGACACAGTACCGTTTTGGCCGGTGGTGGACGCGCTTCTTGTGCTCAAGAGCCATTTGCTGCAACTACTTCCGAAATACGAGCGTGCAGTGCAAGCAGACAACACCGAACAACTTACTAAGCTCCGTCTCAAGATCATGAAGCTCTTGAAAGACTACGAAACCACAGGAAAACAGTTCAAGGCCGATTACGGCACTTCCACGGTGGTAGATCCCCGAATCATCGCCAATATCTGCCAAAGCACCGTTCTCTTTCTCCAAGAAACTCTCGTGGCTTACAAAACCATTACCAACGTGCACCAGGACCGCGAACAGGCCAAAGTGGCTGCGGTTCCAGTGCCAGAACCACGGCTTTCCAAGAAACATGTCCGTGAAATGCGTGAACAACTCATGGTGATGAATGAACAACGCTTTTTGGTGGAAAACTTGATCCGTGACTACACAAAACTCCGCAAATTCGACGAATTGGCATCTCTCCATGCCAACGAGGCCGAGTTGAGGGCTACGATTGCTGAACTCGAGCAGAAACTCGGCGAATTTGCGTTCTGAAAAAGTTGTATACTATTAAAAATTACCCAAAGTTTCTCCTTCTAGTTAGTTTGTACGGCTCGATTGTGAGTCGTGGGAATGCTTTACTGGCGACAGTGTGCCGTCTGATGGACCGTCGGTTTCTGACGGTAAATCGGTTTCTACAAGTGTCTCGTTATTGTTCGGGGCTTGTGCCTCGAGGTCTTTGACTGTTGGTTCTGGTTCGGGCTGTGGTTCCAGTTCAATCCATTTACGCATAAAGTTGACTAGAACTTGTGCGGTGATGACCTGTTCGGCCTGGTAGAGCACCAACGGCACAAGGAGGATGCCGAGATTGTCGTTGTTGGAGCCATACTGCGAAGAAATCAACGAAACGCCGAGTGCCGCGGTTTTAGCGGGTCCACACAACATCACGGCGACAGTATCTCTTCTGTTGTAGTAGAAAGGGCGGAAGAGCCAGTACGACCATGCGTATAAGCGAGAAGAGGTCTCTGTTGGAGGTGTTGGAAACAAACGGAGGATCCAGAACGGACGGGCATAAAAAAAGCTCAATGCCGTGAAGAACAAGTAGATGCCGATATTAAAGAAGACAAGGAAGATGATGGAGGCATGGGAGACCGAGGTGAATGCGTGCTGGGCAAATGCGGTGGAAAACGACTGGAACATGATCAAGAGCAACATGAAAGAACCGACTTTATTTAACTTGAAGGTAGTTAAAGTCCATTTGACCTGTTTGGGAAAGATATTCTGCACCACCTGGCCGACAAACAACGGTACAAATACCGATAAGCCCAACTGTTTCATGGTTTCACGATACAAATTGCCGATGGTTTGGTGGACTGCCTGGTGACTTGGGTTACCGAACTCCCAGGTTCCGGTCATGTACAACTGTAACAATGCTGGAGTCACAAATGCACCCAAGATGTTGCCGATAAACACTTCACAAAGGGTCAAGACATCGTTGCCCTTGGCCTGTTTCGTCATCACGACGTTGGAAGATACGGTGGTGGGACATGCATGAGTGACGATCATGCCAACAAGCAACCATTCATCGATCTGGTGGTTGTGGGCGGCCTGGATTCCCAGGACCACGCCATAGATGATGGAACTGGTGATGAGAAACGAGAGTGAAAGCACGGTGAAATGGGCCCGCCAGTGGCTGGCATTTACGATCAAATCCTTTGTACCCATCGACAAGCCACTGATAAGGAAAATGGCAGCCACTGCACCGTAACCAATCGAGTATTGGGCCTTGACTGTGCCGCCTTGCTTTGCAAATTCGGGGTAGGAATGGGCAATCGCAACAAAGGCACCGAGAAAGAGAAAGAACCACTGAGCGATAAGGAAATTGACGACCTTGGATGTGTAGCTATATGCTTTGGAGGCCTTCAAACGCTCAAACCTAGTCGATAGCAGCATTTGGATCTTGGTTGTATGGATGTAAAGTTGTGATGGGGAAAAACCAACAGGTATTTAAATACGTTATCGGCGGTTGCGCTGCGAAATATTTCCTCGGAACAAAACCGGGATCCTGCAGACAATCTTCTTTCCAAAAGAGAAAATCCTTCTACTTCAAGAAACCCCCGTGCTTTGATTTCCCGTGGTGAGGTTGGTTGTGAAGTATGAAATCGATCCGATCCCAGCAAGTTTTTTTTTGACCAAAAGTTTGGTTTCGTTGTTGTCTGCAATAGAAAACCGTTATGTTTCTTTACTTTGTATGGGGACACCGGTCACGTGTATGATAATAAATGTTCGGTCCGAGATCAACGAGCCACACAGGTACAAACTTCTTTGTTATAATTATCCATGCTTCTTTTTGTTCTTCTTTTCTTTTGAGACATCGGAACCGTTTCCGCAAATTCCCTTGTTACCGAACATCCGTGCCTCTTCACCTTATGTGTATATCTTTTAGAATAATTACAAAATTGTAATAAAGAACCGAGTTTTCTCAATGTTACATGTGACAATGACTGTGACAGATAAGAAAAGAAAAGAAAAAAGAAAATGAAAGGAAATAACAGAAAAGTAAAGGAAATAACATGGGAAATAACTTTCCACGACCATCATAAAGCCTTTGAATAAACATTTTCAATGAAAATTGCGATAAAGTTTAGTCACACGACGTTGGAAAGGCTAAAAGTATGTAGTTGCAAACTATGGAAAAGAAAAACATTAGAACCGCAGTACATTAGGTTTAATTTTTTTAACAGTTTGCAACAAAACAAACTGTATTTAATATACAGGAAAATACATCAATTTAGTCTGCACTCTCGTCATTTCCCAAATAGGCAAAAGGTATACAACATCCTCTTACAAACATTTAATCATCAACAACATCTTCTTCTTCATCTTCCTGGATAATGAGGTCGGAACAGTCACAGAACGAGAAAGAAGCATTTGTCAATCGGTTCTGGGGATCGCACGAGGACGGTTTCCACGCCCTCCAAAGCCGCATCAAGGACTCGCTTACCACGCTTCAAGAACTCTTGGACATGTACAGCGAACGTATTTCCATCGAAAAAGAGTATAACAAAAAGCTTGAACGGCTTCATGGTAAAATCCGGCTCGGATCCCACGAGACAGGAACTTTGAAACGTCTGTTGGATAAAATGGCGGCGGAAAACGACCAAATGACTCGCTACAATGATAAGTTTATCTTGTCGGTACAACAAATCAACTACGACAAGCTTGCCGACTTTTACAACATGTATCGCCAGAGAACCAGCCGATTGGAGCATCACATGGTTAAACTCGCAGCCAAAAGAACCGATGCAGCCAACCACCACGAGCTAGCAAAGAAGAGACACCAGCAGGACTGTTACCAGCTCAAGTCGTTGCGGCTCCTTGTCCAAACCACCCTCGGCAAAGAATTGGAACGTAACGAAGCCAAGTTGGCCAAAATATCGGCAAGTATAGCCCAGTCACGCAAGAACTACCAAGTTTCAGTTGCGAATCTCACCGAAATCAACGATATTTACGTCCGTGACTGGGCAATTGCCCTTCTGGACTTGTACATGTTGGAAATTGAACGTATCCAGGTGTGTAAAGTCAACTGCTTCAACTTCTGCAACAATATCGCCACACTCTGTGTTGACCACGACGGGTCAGCCGATGCTGCTCGTCTGGTATTTGCCCAGATCACTCCTCCTAACGACCTACAAGACTTTGCTGACAACTACGGCACCGGTAACCGGATTTTCAACCCACCTTCATTTATTGATTTCTTGGCCGGTTACGATGACCAGACAGATACGGGATACTCGATTGCAGCCTACAAGAACCCGGACTATACTCTGGTTCTCTCCCGGTCATACTCAACGTATTCTGCTGCTAGTGAAGCCATGAAAAGACCAATTGTCCCCAACAAGCCACTTCCACAACAGCAACCACATCAACATCAACAGCAACAACCACGTACCCCGTCACCTCGAAAAAACTTCGTTCTGCCACGTCCAATTCCTCAACTGCAGCAACCGAAAGAACATGTCCCAAGGTTCATAACCGAAGAAAATAATGCCAAACCTGCATCGTCGTCAGCCGTTTCGGGACAGGATTACCTTACTGCCATTCCTAACCTCAAGCCCAAGACTAATTCGGTGTATTCATCCTCTCCTGAAGACAGTAAGAGTGTGTTCTCCAAGAAATTTAGTAGTCTGAACGGTTCATCCAACTATTCGGACCCAAGTTCCACATCGTCGGGCCGCCATTGGGCTTCACCTAGACGTAAAGAAAAGGAATTAAGTCAGTTCCAAGAAGAAATTAACTTAAAGAGTAAGGAATTGCCGGTTCTCAAGCCGCAGGAACAGCCACGACCAGTTCCAATTATGAAGGATTTCTCGATTGACTTTATTGCCAAGGCATTGGAAGACCTCAATGCTGGAGGAAATGGCGATATTACCCAGTATCGCCGGTCGGTGCGGGCGGCCAACAAGTCGGCATCGGCATCGCCAGAGAAAATTGGAAGGGGGGTGAAAAATACTGCACCACAAGAAGTTTCCATGCCTAAAATTCGCGACATGCATAATTTTGCAGCTTCCGATTTGGTAGACGACAGTAACGAAGTGGCAACGCGGTACGAGTCGTTCCTGCTCACGCCACGGCCCAGACCGAAATCAATGGTTGATTCGTCTCGAAACAACTCGCTCCAGACAGTCAGACAGCTGAAACGCAATTTATCGCTGAAACTGTACACTGATCTTGCGTCATTGGTAGACCAGATCACACCGGTAACCCGCCGTCGTTATGTCCTGGTGGCCACTGCACGGTACACTTACCGTCCTCAGCAACAAGGAGAGATGTACTTCCGTAAGGGCTGGGAAATGTACGTTATCCACAAGCAAGAGGATAACTGGTGGTTCTGCGAATTGGGCCGCAACAGCGGTGAGCCGGGCCTGGTGGGGCTTGTGCCGGGAAATTACTTGGTGGAAAACTAAAGTATTATATTAATGAGTTATGTACGTAATGTGAATATCTGTATCTATAAAGAGAGAGAGATAGAGAGATTGCGATAACCAAGGTTATAGTGTTGTAGTAGTATCTGCAAATTTTCAGTTGTTGTTGAGATTTGTAACACAAGAAGGGTACTTGTGTTGTGATAATGGGATGTTCTCGTTGAAAGGTTCCTCTTCAAGTCATTTTCAGAAAGGGATAAAGTGTCGTGGTGGTTGGTTGTTGTAGGTTGAGATCTATACGATGTATTTCCTCCCCATTTTTTGACCTTCTCCAGTGAGGAATTCTCACCTGTGATTTCTCTCATGACCACACCTGTCGATCATCATATATATCGGGGGGGGGTTATTTTGCACCCATGTCTGCCCTCAAGTTAGATAAATTACGTAATCGATTCTATCATCGTGATTACATAAGTAAAATGTTATCCCAAAAATTGATAAACTATTTTTTTTTTTATTTTTTGTCTGATGCCACAATGTATTGTACAGGTGCAATAAATGTCTGAAAAATCGCCGCCCCTCTAACCGCTCTTGTATCACGTTTCCATGAAGCTGCTCGGCACACCTACGGTCACCCAGCCATATTCGATCACGAACCTTCCTCCACTTATCATTGGAGGAGCTGTTTTCAACACTCAGTACAGCGACAACCCGCACAGTTTGCCAGTTTCCGACATTTTGGCCACCGCTTTCGAGCATGGGCTCAACGCCGTCGACACCTCGCCGTACTACGGGCCGCTGGAGGAGATTTTGGGCAAAGCATTGAAGCAGATCGCTTATACTCGTGACCAATACTATATCTGTACCAAGGCCGGACGTATTGCGCTCAATGAGTTCGACTATTCGCCGGATTCGGTACGGAAACTGGTACTTCGGTCGATCGAGCGGTTGGATGCCGGTTACTTGGACTTGGTTTACATGCACGATATCGAGTTTGTGTCTGAATCCGACATTTTTGCTGGTTTGGGAGAGTTGGCTCGGTTGAAACAGGAAGGATTGGTCCGCAATATCGGGATTTCGGGCTACCCAGTGGCGTTCTTGTTGGACATTGCGCAAAAGAGTCAGAAACAGGCTCTGATTGGTGCATTGGACGCTGTTTTGTCGTACTCGAACGGGTGCATTCAAAACACGATTCTTTTCGACCAATTCCAGGCATTCTTGGACGCTGGGGTTCAGAAAGTGATGAACGGCTCGATCTTGAGCATGTCGCTCTTGCGCAGTGGTGTTACCCATACGTTTCATCCTGCTCTGCAGGAATTGAAGGATCTGGTTGATGCTGTGGCACAGCAGCTCAAGCAGGATAACATCGAATTGGCTGATTTAGCCACGCGGTTTGCATTGAAGCGGTGGTTGTTCCGTTCAGAAACGGAAACTTGGGACAAACGGACCTCGATTGTGCTTGGAGTTTCGAATATCGAGGAGTTGGCGGTGGCCATTGATAGCTATTGGAAAGTGCAGGCACCTAGCGATGACGAAAAGTGGTTTGGCAAGGTCCGTGAACAGTTGGGAGACCACTTCAACGAGACATGGAGCAGCGGGCTTCCCGGCCGATAACGGTAACAAGATAGAATGCTTCAAGTACCAAAAAAATATCTTAGATATGCAGACTTATGTATAATTAATCTGCAGACACTTTTTTCTACTGCACGCGCCAAAAAAGAAATCAGTGCGCGCAACGACAGAATCAAATCGCACAACGGTGAATGCCCGCCACTGTTTCCTGATTCCTGTTTTCTCTTTCTTTTGATTATCATGAGTGCAGCCGCCGACTCAACCAGTTCTAAAACCAACTCCGAAGTCATTATCAACCTTGATTCAAAGAATCGGGTGACGATCCATAAATATAACAATATCCCATTGGTCGATATCCGCGAATATTACCCTGATAGAAAGACCGGCGAGAAGAAACCCGGTAAAAAGGGAATTGCCCTTAATAAAGCTTCATGGAGAGCGCTCATGGATAACCGTGAACAGATCGAAGCGGCACTTGCTGCACTTCCTGATACGGGAACAAAACGGAACACCAACATTCCCAAAACCACCAGCGTCAAAAAGGAACCTGAACAAGAGAAATGAAACAACTAAAAAAAAACTACTAAGAAAGAAAGAAAGTGAATCGCGCGACAAACAACAAGAACTCTGTATATGTTTTCTAGTCTTCCTTTTTTTTACAACCTCGTTATATATTTGTATTTTGTATTTTATCAGTATTTTATCAGTGGGACTTTATTTTTTTGGCCAAAACAAATCAGCAACTTTTATGGATGTTTCACCTGCATATAACTAAGACTCATAAATGATTCTACAAATTCATTGGAGACGGCGTTAGATGGAAACGAAACATGACGAAGAAAAGTAAAAGAAAGACGTTTGAAGATGCCAAAAAGCATCTGAACCAAAACGGAACCAATCGTCGAAGATCCAGTGACGATTTCATTGCGTCAGGAGCCTACGTTGACCATCGGGACCAGGACCGCCGTCGCGGCAGTGTCGACCAGCGCCGTCGTGAATCACAATATCCACTCACAAACCGCAATCTTCAGAACTTGCTTGGTCTGACTCCCGCGGGAGGTGCAGTGGCTTTGGATATGGACCGTTTTGCCCAGGAACAGCGGCAGTGGACACAAACACTGGCACTGGCGCTGGCACAACAACCGAATAACGGAGGCGGAGAAGCACTGGACTCAGACGCCGACGAACGTTATTCGATCAGTCTGATGGAATTTGGTGGCTCGAACCCGTCACTGGAACATCTGGGCGACCTGACTTCGTTGGACGACGTTTGTTTTCCCGATTACTACGACCAGAGCCGCGAGTCGCAGCAGGTTGCATGGCCTGATCTCAATGTGTTGGAAGAATTCATTCGCGAGGAAATGGAAGAAGTACAACACGAACAACTGTTTGCGGTGAACTTTGAGTATCCAGTGGCTCGTACGGCACAAGATGAAAGTATCTCGCCAGGAACACGGTTTCCTCCTCCTCCTTCTGCGCCGGTTTCGGCTACAGTTCCCGAAGAAGAAGCGCCTCTTCTCAGCCACCATGTCAACGAGGTTGAATCGCTCGACCTGGAAGCCCTCAAAGTGAGACCGACGCCCATCCAGCCCTGGGAAAAGTCCCGGGAAGAAATTCCAACCATCCTCAATCGCAAAACCAAGCAACAAAAAGACGCTACAACCTGCAGATTCACGTATTTCCGTGAAGATCTCGAGATGACGATCCATTCGCCCACCATCAGTGGCTTGATTTCCTCTGATCAGGCAGCAGACGAAGACGAACAAGAAGAAAAAAATATCAGTCAAAAGCTCTTACAGTTGTTTCTGCCCAAACACTACGGTGAAGAAGAAGTATCGCCAACTCCCGATGTCCCCAATGCTGGTGGACCATCAAATTTAACCACTTCTAGAACTCCTTCGGTTGCTGCAATTGTGACGCCTGCAAACGGTCTTGGAGTTCCGGGGGTACCTGGGTCGGCAATGCCCTCGGCTGCGCCCTCGGAACTGGGCGATAACCGGCCCATCACTCCGTTTTGGCTCGATGTGCTTGATCCAACGGAAGAGGAGATGAAGGTGCTTTCCAAAACGTTTGGAATCCATCCCTTGACCACCGAGGACATTTTCCTCGGCGAAGCCCGGGAAAAGGTGGAAGTGTTCAAGACATATTACTTTGTGTGTTTCACGTCGTTTGATATCGTGTACGAGCGGCGCAAGCAGCGGGCCAAGGAGCACGAAAAGAAGATGAACAAGATCGATGAGTTGGAGAACTCATCGGGATACGAACTCACCGATTTTGGCGAGCTGGGAGGCGGTATTTGGGGCAAGGTGCGTGATTTGGTCCGGAGACTGGGACAACATCTGCGCAAATCGGGATATCTGCAGGTACACCTGCAGCCACATCTGCGGGACCTGATTTCCTTGCATCTGCAGGGGAAGAAGATTCGGGAGGGCGAGTTGCTGCCGCTTAATATGTACATTATTGCGTTTAAGGACGCGGTGATTACGTTCCATTTTCTGGCGACTCCACATCCAATCAACGTGCGTCGCCGGGCCCGGTTACTTAGTGACTACTTGACGGTGCTGTCGGACTGGATCTGCTACGCGTTGATTGACGATATCACCGATACGTTTGCTCCCATGATTGATCTGATCGAAGATGAAGTCAATCTGATCGAGGACGCCATTTTACGGATGCATGCCGGCGAGGACTCGGACGACGACAGCGACGACGATCTGCTGCACGGTCTGCAAGCTGGCGGCCGCGGTGGATATCGCCAATCGTCGCAGGAAGTGTTTTTCAGACGGCCACGGTCGAAACTGACGGTGGAAGCGACATCGCCACAGATGCGGCGCTCCAGCGGCCTGATCCGCTCGGGCTCGCTGCTGCTGCTGTCGAAATCCACCGGGATCATCTCCTGGAAACGGAAGGGAGACATGTTGCGGCGGATCGGTGAGTGCCGGAAGAGAGTGATGTCGGTTCTCCGGTTACTTGGACTGAAGGCAGATGTGGTCCGGGCCTTTAGCAAGCGGTACTCGGAGCTGGCCCAGAACACCAGACAGCTGGAAATCGGGATGTATTTGGGCGATATCCAGGACCACATCGTCACGATGGTTCAGTCGCTCAACCATTACGAGAAGTTGATTGCCCGGTTCCATTCGAATTACTTGGCCCAGATCAATATCGACATGACCAAAGTTAACAACGATACCAACGATGTGTTGGGTAAAATCACCATTTTGGGGACGGTTGTGTTGCCCATCAACGTCGTGACGGGATTGTGGGGCATGAACTGTTTGGTTCCTGGCCAGGATTACGATGGTTTGGCGTGGTTCTGGGGCATTATTTGCTTTATGCTTTGTTTCAGTGCGGTGGCATACAACTATGCCCGTAGAGTCACCGGTCTTTAGAGTAATATAGGTTATGGTTTTATAGAATCCCAAGAAAAATGAAAGAAAGAAACAAATCGTTTACCATTGTAGTTGTTATAATTTAAAAAAAAAAAGTGCGCAAACCCGGAATCGAACCGGGGGCCCAACGATGGCAACGTTGGATTTTACCACTAAACCATTTGCGCTTTTGTTGTTTAAAATGTTTTTGCGTAAATAGTGATTATGATGTTAGGAATAAGAAATAAAATATAAAAAAATTGCGCAAACCCGGAATCGAACCGGGGGCCCAACGATGGCAACGTTGGATTTTACCACTAAACCATTTGCGCGTTTCTTGTTTAAGTAAAGATTGTCTGCGAAGGTGTTTGTGCCACTTACATAAGAGACTTACATAATCTTTGTTTCACATGTTGATTTAGGCGAATTAAGCGAAACTTGAGTTCCAGCCCCGGCCCCATAGCATTCCACGTCAACAACAGAACCAGCCAAACATGAGTATTCAAATGTCCCTTATTTTCGGCACTTTGATTGCTGAAATGACCATTCTTGCACTTCTTGTTCTTCCCCTTCCGTTTGTCGTCAGAAGCAACCTCATTCGGATCTCCGACACGCTCCAGCAACTGCAGAACTTCAAGGTGGGCGTGATCTTTCTGGTAGTGTTACTTGTGCTCCAGATCATGGACTGTTTGAATCGTTTACAGCGTTTGAGTGGTCTTGGTGGCTCTTATTTCGAGAGTGGCTCGCCCAACTTGAACTACGAACAGTTGGCGACAAAGTTTTACTCACAACGTAACTTATACTTGACGGGTTTCGTATTGTACTTGGTATTGGCTATCTTTACCGTGACAACCATTGTCCGTAAACTAGTTAAGAAAGAAAGTGAATTCCGTAATTTGGTAGCTGAACGTGCTGATGGCAACGACGACGAACAAGTCGCCGAACTCAAACGTTCCATCAAATCCAAGGAAAGCGATATCGCCACCTTCAAGAAACAGATCCAGGGCTTACAAACAAGCTACGATAGCTTAACAGAAAACGAAGCCAAAAGTAAAGATGATTAAGTTTCTTTCTTTCATTCATTTTTTATTAGTATATGTTTTTTTTGAACAACAGATATATAACACATCAAAAAGAAAAAAATTCTAGTATAGTACTTTGTTTCGGTCTACGTGCTGTGACCACTGTAGACTCCGCTAATTAAACTCCGTGAAACAGGAACTTCATTTTCTCCTTCGAAAATCACGGTTTTGGCTTCTGGTTCCAACACAAACTTGAGCTGGACACCGCTCTCGTGCTCAGATCCTCTACCGTTGGTAAGGAACCGTGCAATCACCTTCTCTTCCGTCACATTGCCTCCAAGAACCACCGGCTTGGTGTATCTCCAGGTGATTCTGTTCTTTTCCTTGTTGAACGAACCCTGTGGTTTCAGCAGCGCCGACGTCAGCTCGATATCGGTGTTCAACGCCACGGAAATCACCAACTGATTAAGCACCACCTGCTCAACAGCAGGATTCAACCGCAAACTCACCATCAAACTCGATTGATGTTCCTCAAACCGCCACACCTGCTGGATAATCACAGGAACCTGCGACTCATTCAACTTGTTCAAGTACTTGATCGCTCCCAAAGTCTTGCTCAAGATCTGTGCCGGCACCAACCGGTACTCCTCGTTGCTCACCTGATGCACGAACCCGGTATTCAAAATCACCCGGTCAAACTTGTTGGGAATCCGAACCACCAACTCGGCCGGAACAGTATCGTCAGAAACGTAGTTGAACGCAACTTCTCCAATAACTTGCGACTTGACCAATCTACCGTCCTTGAAGTTTGCATTCAAGACCTCGGCAATCAGCGCATTCAAGCCCTTGACTTCCTGTGCATGCTCAAAGTGCTTGAAATGCTCGTGCAGCTTCAACAACGAGTTTCCAGTATCCTGGGCCACAAGGGAAGTAGCGGGGGCCGCTGGCTGAATGAATGATTCACGAGCCAAAGGTAAATTATGGAACATCTGCGAATGAATGTCTCTTCTGCTCTTGATTCCAGTGGCGGGTGCCTGTTCATGATGAATCACCTTTCTCGATGGAGGAGGTTGTGGAGCAGCACTGGTGACCTTGAAAGGAGACTCAACAATCGTAGGTTCAGGTAAATCAACTGGATCGTCAAATAACCGTTGGTTTGCTCTGGGAGAAGCCTGGATGGGCTCGCTTTCGTCCCCAGCTTCAAAGCTATACTTTCCACCACTGCTTTGTCTCGAACGCAGCGTGTCGAGAGTGTGGGGCTGGACAGGAGCAGTAACCGGCTCAAGTGTGGGTGTAGAAACCGACTGTTCACCCAAATCGTGTCTCTGGAGCATTGATAATCTCCGACCATCTGGTGCAGAGGGACTGCCATCTTCCAGTGACATGTCAGAGTCGCGATATTTAACAACGTTGGGCGACTCAGCGACAAAAGAAGGAACGGCAGCGGCAGCAGCAGTCACCACAGCAGCAGCAGCAGCGGGAGTCGCTGTGTGTCTTGGCTGTTGTGGAGTAAGAGGGTTGGTGTAGAAGCCTGGAGTCAGCGGTTCAGCTGGCTTGGTGACCGGAACTACATCTTTTTGAACCGGTTCAGGAGCAACTGGTGAGTCCTTAGCGGGGACGGATGGAGGTCCTGCCTTGGAGTTCGAAGCACCGAAAAATGAGCTTGAACGTCTCGAGTTTCCTCTCAGAGCCACCAGGGCGGTTCTGGTGACGCCAAACGACGTGTTGGTGGTGACGGATTCGGTTTCTGGGATGGTGTCGTTCAATGGAGAGGAGAGTGGAGCATTCTTTTTCTTGCGGCCAAAGATCGAGCCCACACGAGACTTCAATTTGGACGACTTCTTTTTATTGTCAGAAGAAGCAGAAACCCCCGAGAAAACCGAGTGGTTGTCGCTTTTGTGATGGTTAGGTTTTGCCGAGAAATGGTGTTTTTGGTTGTGGTTTTCGATCTTTTCCTGTTGGCGTTGTTGGGCCTTAATGAACCCTTCGTTTACTGGCTTGAACTCGGTGTGGAGCAAGTAATCCAAGTAGTTGTTCATTTCCAGCGACAACTTGAAGTTGTTAAGCAAGTAATTGGTGGCATTTTCGTTGTTCTCCAAGTCCTTGGACCATTTGGTGTTATGGAATTGGAAGAAGTTGAGGATGACGTCCAAGAGCAACGTGGTTTCTGCCGTTTTGTAGTTTTCAAAGTTCTGGAAAATGTCTGGTGCCTTGTAATTCCATTGGATTTCGGCATTGGAACGGTGGTGTTTGAGATCTTCCAGGATTTCCTCAAGTTCCTGAGAGTTGATTACAAGTTCGGAGAGACGTATATCTTTGTTTGCGACGTCACTGAGCGGGTTCAAGATTTCCTGATGGATGCTGCGTTGAAGTGTCGATAAGCCTTTGTTTTCAATCTCCAACGCCGTCAACAAACAGTTCCAGGTGCGTGGAAAGTTCCCGTATTCACCATTGTCTTGCCCTGGACCAAACAACAGTTTTCCTTCGTCTAAAAGACGGGCAATTGCCGTGTTGTGCTGGACGATAGCCGCGTGGTACTGTGAGAACCAACCGGAAAGCTGAGATTCGAGTTTCGTGGTGGCATTCAACGAATTGGGAAGAATAAGAGCGGCCTGTTGTGGAGTCTTGCCGGTCAAAATGGCCGTGGGATAATTGTAGGGACCAGAATTGGCCTGGCCTGAGGAAGAATCGGGTGCCATTGGAGGGTGGCCAGGTTCCGGCGGCTCCTTTTTTCGGTAAATAGAACTGTGGGTCGTGCGGGGGAGAATAGCATAATTTCTATAATTATTACCTTGAGGCCGAGAATTTCCTTTTGGTGATAAGCCAAAAAAAAAGAGAGAGAGCGAGAGAGAGAGAAATTTGGGGAAACAATAACAACCAAATAAATCAAGAAAAAAAAATACAAAAAGTTATACTCAAATAAATGTTAGGGAATCAATTGAATAAGAGAAATTAGGAGAAATTATGGAAAATTGGACCATTAAAACTTGATTTTGGTTTAGAATTTGGTTTAAAACAGTTATTTTTTAAAAAAAGAAAAGGATTTCGTTAGTCTCAGACAGTTTGGTTAGTTGCCAAAGATCGTTCGATTTCGCACTGGTCATGGGATAATTTTCCCCCGGATTTATCTCCTTACAATTAAAGCAAAGCATATAAAACATGCATTATGTAAATGGTACTAGACCTTTTTTTTATATTAAACAGCATGCTTAGATGAGCATAGCAACGGCAACGACGGCAACACCACCGAGGGAAGCAGCCAAACCGTTAACATTGGCAGCACCAGTGGAGGCGGAAAGAACAGAAGAGGCTGGAGCAGCAGAAGAAGAAGCAGCTTCAGAAGAAGAAGCTGGAGCTTGAGAAGAAGCAGCTTCAGAGGAGGCGGCTTCGGTGGTCTTGGCTTCAGAAGAAGCTGGAGCTTGAGAAGAAGCGGCTTCGGTGGTGGCTGGAGCTTGAGAAGAAGAAGCTGGAGCTTGAGAAGAAGCAGCTTCAGAGGTGGCTTCAGCAGTCTTGGCAGCAGCAGCAGCGTTGACCAACAAAGCAGAGTCGGCAGATGGAAGGTTCCAGTATGGAGAGTAGACACCAGCAGAAGAACAGAGAGAAACGGCAGCCGAAGTGAAGACAACGACATCGTCACCCTTACAGGCTTCAGCAACACACTCAGCGACACCGGAACCCCATTGTGGCATGACACACAAACAACCAGTGTCCCAGTATGGACATGGAGTGTTACCAGTAGATTTGTTGTCGTCAAGACACTTTTGGGCACATGGAGCGACACCAGCGTAGATTCTGTCAGCAAAACCGTTGATAGAAGCGGTCTTTGGAACACTTGGGTAGGTGGCCCATGGGTTGTTGGCAGCCATGGCAACAGCAGCAAGGGTAGAAGCGGATAAGATTTGAGTAGTCTTCATTGTTATATTAAGCGATCGGTGGGGCAACTGGTGTTATTAAAGTGATGAAAAATATAAAAATCTGGGGGGAAGGAGAGTGATCCATTAGTCTTATTTATATCTAGTTTCGAAAATGTACATCCCGTCGGCTGCATGTACCTAGGTCCCTCAATCCCGGAGACAAAGGCACCGCAAATTTGAGACGGACAACTTTAATTGGCTCCGCTAGGTTGTCTTTTCGGCCTATAGATGGAAATGATAAAATTTTCATGCATAAAAAATAGTCTCAGTTAGGCAACCTTAAATTTAGAGGACACAGTCCGGGCGGCATTATCTGATCTCGACAGTTGCCGGATGGTTATTGGAAGAATCCTAAACGAAAAAGGCAATTACTGTTTCGTATTAGCGATAATTCCGACAATGACAAGTCTCCTCGTCAGTTATGAACCGCTGCACCTATATTTTTTGTCGTGACTTTGGCGTCTAGGTTGCGTGAAGAATGTGGTTGGCGTATTTTAGAGGAAACAGGGCATATGATGGTTTAGATAAAAAAAACGAAGAAAAATTCGTTTACTGTCTCCCATTTGCTTTTTTCCGCGAATGTCGCAATGAAACTCTGGCCCTAATTAAACTAAGAATACCATTACCTTAGCTTCTTGGCAGTCAATGAGAATTTTCGTTCCTAATTTTTCAAATATCTTGCCACACAAATCTCGCAAATAATCATAACAAGACCAAGCTCTTTACTCGTCGATGAAGAAGTGGTTGGGTACACAAACCTACATGCACCGACGATTGCGCTACAGAGAATGTCTAAAAATATAATAAAAAACTTCATGACAAGAAATTCTTCAAACTTCAACAATGCGACATCGGCTTTTTGGCTAAAAAAATATTCTTCCACTTTCCAAATAGTACGAAGCAACGAAACAAGCCTTCAGTCGGACATACCGGGGCAAGTGCACTGGCGAGGACGCCTCTCCTAAGTTCTGTTCTACGAATTGAGTCAATACTAGATTTAAAATGTAGACGAATGATCCTTATCGTAACCAATAAGCGCCATACAAGGCATATTTCTTCTAGCCAAGACGGCCAAAAGATACTCTTGTTCAAAAGCTGGAATTTTACAGTAATCATACCACCCACTTTGATCATTGTCTAGTTCCTTGTATTAAATGCTCCTATTATTTTTTGGAGATTTTAATTTTTTTTTTAAGGTAGCCAGTTGTAGCCGTTTCCGAGGAGCGCATGTGCCTTCCTGAGTCTTGTCCCCCGATATCTCCTTTGCTCGGCGTTTGCATATCCAATGGGCATCCCTCGGGAGATTTCTTGGTGTTTGGGCTTGTCAAAACTTTTATCTGATCAATCAGTAGATGATTTAATTTATTAATCGGGAAATTTTCATTATACTCAAATTTTCTTTTCAACCCCTAACCTAACCAACACTATGTCGTTAAACGGAATACCTGACTCTATTGCTTCACAGCCTGGAGTTTCTGAGGTATTGAGTCAGTTCACCTTACCCAAAATTCCCTACAGGGAACAATACTTTGTGGAAAAGAATCGTAATAATAAATACGAATGGCTCATTTTTGCCATGAGTTGTTTCCTTTTAATCGCCCATGGGGTGTTATTTCACTGGATTCCACGCTACTTGAGAAATAATAGAGACATCAACTCACTCAACAATAAACGATACTTCAAGTTTCTAAAAGTATGGGACCGTTGGACCTCCTGCGTGGGTATACGCATTCCTTTCAAACGCGATCCTTTTTATTTTCAACCAAGTTTGTTTCTTTTAGCCGTATGTTTTATGGCTATTAACGGAGTCTTCTGCTTTATTCAAACCACAGATTTAACATATCAACCTCGTGTCTACATTGTGGCCAAACGGATGCTGAAGGTCACCATTGGAAGTTTACCTTTGCTTCTCTTTTTGCTTGCAAAAAACGATCTTTTCACAGCAGTTTCGGGTCTCCAACATGACAGACTTACTTTTATTCACAAATGGCTTGGTCGTTGGATGTTTATGATGATCACAATTCACGTCTACTTGACCATTAACTACTGGGTCGGTAACCACAACCCAATTATGGTAGTTATTCCACCACAAATTTTTGGTATGATGGCATTTGGGTGCTTAACATTCTTGACCATTGGTTCAATCAAATGGTTGCGTATTTTGGCTTACGACTTCTTCCTTGGTCTGCACCGTGGTCTTGCTTTTTTCATGTTGTTGACAACTTTCCTTCACAACTCCAGTAATCGTGCTGTTGTTCTTATTTCGGTTCATGGTCTCGTTGCTGACCGTGTTTTCACTAGAATTTTCCAATATGTTCACAAGTATAAAGCTCCTACAAAGAACATGTCTGATTTTGAAATCCTCGACGAAGATACCATGTTAGTTACAATTCCAGTTCATGGCTCTGGATTATCCCATAAACTTCCATGGTGGAGACAAATGTTGCCACGTTTCCAGAACTGGCAACCTGGTCAGCACATTTTCTTAAATGTCGGCAAAGTTAAATGGCTTCAATACCATCCATTCACTATTGCCAGTTTGTCTGAGTCGGGAGACATGAAGCTTGTTATCAGAAAAAAGAAGGGTTTTACCAAGAAGTTGATGAAGAAGTTAATTGAATTGAAAGAAAAGGAAGCTGAAGAAGGAGATGAAACCAGTGTCAGTGACAATGATAAGATTATACGTCTTCCCGTGGTTTATGCTGGACCATATGGTGCCAAGCACCAACCACTCCTTAGTTTCGACACTAATCTCTTTATTGGTGCTGGTTCTGGTGCTTCTTTTACGTTCCCTGTTGCCTTGAATTTGCTTAACGAACTCAGAGAAAGAGATATGGCTCAAGATTACTTGCACAGACCGGCTTTGTCAACTGTTAGAATTGTGTGGGTTTGCAGAAAGAAGGAAAACTTGTCATGGTACATGCACATTTTCAAACAACTTGCCCTTCATCTTCACGAAGGACGTGCCTTACTCGATATATATATTACTCAAGAACAATATGACCCTAGTGATGATGAAGCTTTTGTCGGTCCAGTGCACCCAGATGTTTATGCCACCGAACTCACGGAAATAGAAGAAGTCAAAGCACCGGTGGAGATCAATGAATCTGAAAAGAAGGGACCAAAGATCGAAGAAGTTGCTTATGAAAAAGAAATGACACATTCCAGCACTCGTGGTCATTCGACTTACACTTCTACTACCAATGGGAGCAGCTCTTCGTATTCTTCGGTGGATAATATTCCGTTCAACAGTAGCTTAGAGGGCTACAACACATATTACTATCGTCCTGATATTGCAGACATCATCGGTTTAGAAGCTGACAAGTTGAAGGATCCACAATCTAACTGGTACAAGTCCTTAGCTGTGAGCAGTTGTGGCCCTCACGTCATGACCGATTACATCAAGGTAACTTGTCAGAAGAACAGAAAGATGGAAAACTCTCCTGACATCTACTGTTACACTGAGTCGTTTTAATTATTTATTGTCAAATACGTAGCATTTTAATGAGTTTCGGAACCTATTTTATTCTTCGCAATTAAAGTCTTTTTTTGCACCCATTTAGCAATACAAAAAAAAAAAAAAAAGAAGTATTAGTATTACGAGTTTTGATTTAAAACTGAACTTGCTCAAAAGATCCGTCTCAAATACTCCAAACGTCCGTCGCCCTTTCTATAAGTGGTATTAGGCAAAAGCAACCAAAGACTTAATGTACAGGTAAACATGGCAATAAACATTGGCATCACCACAAAAGTACCAGCAAATTGGGAAATCAACCCAACCAAAAATGGGAAAATCGCACCTCCTGAGGAACCAAAAGCTGAGGTGATGGTAAGAGAAACGACTCGGATTTTTCTTGGAAGAAGCCCTTCCAGTACAACATAAGTAACCATTAATGGATAAATGGGACCAGTTGCAATACCAGCCAAGGTAATTGTCAATATCTCAATGGGTAGAGATGGTATAAGCCAGGTCAATAATACAAAGGTAATTGCAAATAAAATAAGAATAGCGTTTCCACGGCGGGCACCCGTGATTTTATGAATGAACCGTGTAAGTCCCAACCGGCCAAAACTGAGCCCAAACCAGTACCCCGAAGCTACGTAACCAATTGAGGCGTTCGAATGACCACGGTAATCACGAAGATAGGTGGTGATCCAACCACCTATTGATACTTCACCCCCTTGGTAGAAGAGGACAAATAAAGAAGTGAGCCAAGTAACTTTGTTTTTGAGAGCTTGTTTCATCAACAAACCTGTTTCGTGGGTTTCAGATGTTGAATATGTAGGATCGTGTTCCTTCTCAAATTCTGCTATTTCATCAGTACCATGGACGAATGAGTAGTAAGCATTAAATAAGTTGATAACCATCGACCCTAACAAAATTAGGTAAAAATAATTCCACTTAATTCCTGCCTCAACAAATGCGGTAGCCACTAACGGAGAGATGGAGGCACCTAAGCCATAACATCCATGAAAGTAACCAAGAGCGGTGGAAGACTTCTCCAAACTCGAGACAAATACATTGAAGAAAGACACACAAACTCCGGTTCCTACCCCACCAAAGAAGAAACCAATCACTATGAGCGGGTATTTCAGTCCCGTCAGTACTAGCGAGTACATGATAACCGAAGAAATGCATCCCACAACGACGCACAGACGGCCCAAGCGGGTTTCAATATTACTAGCCAACAGAGCTACTGTTATGTATCCAATAGAATTAGCCAACCAAAGAAGAGAGGCCACACTGTACGAGATATGATATTGTTCTTGAATGTAATTCAAAAGCACCCCAACCGAACCGTCAGAAAACCCCAAGGAAAGGGCCCATACGCATGCAGTGATAATACGGTAAAGGTTTCGAGGAGGATTTGTAAATGTCATCTTTAATGGCTGGGTTGGTTCTTCAATATCTAAGTTATCAATATGCCGATTATCGAGGTGGTGATTATTGATATCGATACCTGGAGGCAGTGGAGGAGGAGATTGAGGTAAAACGTTCATCTCACTGCCCTTGGACTCGCCCAAAACCGGACGACGTTCCAAGATCGAATCAAAAGGGTTCACAGCAGTAATATCCACTTCATCTGGCGTTGGAGGCACCTCGTGGGCAAATTGAACGCTCTGTTGTTTCTTCATTGACTTTTTGCGATGCTTCTGGCAAAAAGAGTGTGCTGAGAAATTGTGGGGTTTTTGAAGTGCGCAGGTTTAAGTTTCCGAGATTTCTCCCGAATACTAGTGGTTATCCCGAGTATTGGCAAACCTTCGGAAAACAAATGACCAGGTTGCCGCCTTGCACACCTTTATATAAATGGCATAGGCGCCGCAGGAAGTTTACAACTTATGTCTTTCCTTTTTTTTTGTTGCAATTACCCCATGGGGAAATCTATCCGAATGGTGGGGCTGGATCATAACAAATCAACGGCTAACATGTCAAACTACGATGATAAATCCGCTCATGAAAATTTTCCCCTCAATAAAAAACGTAACTATTATTAAACTATTAACTTTTAACCAGAAGTAAAAAGGATTTTCTATTGCTTCGACAGCTCACTAACCGTACCGTCATCTGGACTTGTGAATCCGTTTCCATCGGCTGTGGTTCCATCTATTGTCTTAGGCTCGGTGTTGGTAGTAGCCCTCAACTTCGCCAACCGTGCATCAGTGCTTCTGATAGGCTCAATCACATAAGGGCTTTCTTCGGGGTTTTCGACATCTTCTTCATAGTAAGCAAATTCACCGATTTGAGCCAAGTCTGTACCCAAAATTTCCTCATCTTCGTGCAATCTGATTCTCAATTGAGGGATACGATCCATGATCAACAATAAGATCGCAGTAACAACAAAGGACCAGGCACCAATAGACACTGATCCAGCCAATTGGTATCCCAATTGCTTCCAGTGGTGGTTGATCCAGCCACCAGCGATGGCAACGGAAGGATCAGCAGCAACTGAACCGTCCAGTGCAGCAACGTAGTCGGCAGCAAACAAACCGGTCAAGAATGAACCGGTGAAGCCGCCAACACCATGCAACGAGAAAACATCCATACCGTCATCGATTTGCAAAAGAACCTTCAAGTCAACTGCAAAGTTACAGATGATGGCAGGAACAACACCAAACACGACCGAAGTATAAACAGGAACGTAACCGGCAGCAGGAGTAATACCAACCAAGCCTGCAATGGCACCCATACACAAACCGACAGTGGACCATTTACCACCAGTTCTGAACCAGTCAACGAACATCCAGGTTAAACCACCAGAAGCAGCGGCCACGTTGGTGTTGACACAGGCGTACCAAGAACGGATAGAGGCGTTACCGGTGGAGCCACCGTTGAAACCAAACCATCCGAACCATAAAAAGACCGTACCGAGGACAATCGACGAGACAGAGTGAGGCTTGTACTTAGGAACCTTACCCTTAGTCAAAGGATCGTGTCTCTTACCCAAAATCAACGAGTAAGCCAAAGCAGCAAAGCCAGAGTTTTCGTGAACAGGGCCACCGCCGGCGAAATCAAGAGCGCCCAACTTGACGAGCCAGCCATTGGCACCCCAAGTCCAGTAAGCAATTGGACAATAAACGACAGTCAACCAGATAAACAAGAAAACCATCATTGGACCCAAACGGGCACGTTCACAGCCGGCACCAACCATAAGAATGGCAGTTGTTGCGGCAAACATTCCTTGGTAGAAGCAGAACAAGATGTCTGGAACTGAGGAGACAACACCTGGAGCACCAAACACCTTCATGAGAGCAAAGTTAGACAAGTTACCCAAGAAAGGCGAACCCGAAGTATGGGTAAACACCAATGAGTAACCCCAGAAGAACCATTGGAACGCAGTTAAGCATGCAGCCATAATAGAAGCCCATAATAATGAAAGGGCGTGTTTCTTTCTCGACAATCCCGAGTATAAAAGCCCAACCCCAGGAATCATAATCCAAACTAAGGCCGACGAAACGCCGATCCAGGCCATGTTACCCGTGTCGAATTGTTTGTTCAAATCAGTGGTCATAATATCTCCACCGGTACCGGTACCGGTGAAGTTCGAAGAAGCGTCAGACATATTTCAGAGTATGTAATGTGTCTTCTATACAACTTTCATCCTTGAATGCCGGCGAAACAAGATCTCTTTATATACAATTTACGTATTTTTATCATTGTCCAATAGAATACGGACGATCGCACCAGCCGCACATTTACGATGTTTTAATTAATTGTAGATAAGCAATATACAGGATCATTCGTTTATTTATGAGTTTTACAAGCCTTAAAACAGACAACGGTTTTCTGCATCCTATTGGATGCGATTAATGTAGGGTCTGGTCTTTGTTTTAGAGGCTCAGATCTTTCGGCTTCTTTTTCGGCTACATTAGGTATTTAATATCTGTTCTTATCATGTGACGCGCCCGATGCTCATCGCTATGGTTGTCGAACCAGAACAAAATCTTTAAAAAGCCTCAATCTCTTCGTGTTAATGTTGCATCTGATTCTTTCTTGTGCAATAGACTTTTTTTTTCCGGATTAAGATTCATGTCTTGTTTTGTATCAAGAAAACAATTAAGCTCTTTTGCCCAGGATTACTCATATTACCTATCCTCTTTTTGTTTCGCACTACTATGGTTTTATTGGCTGATAACAAACTTGCATTGCAACCTGTAAAAACAGTTCCCAACAAAAATAAACATTTTCCTTTCTTATTCTGGTCAGATATAGTCTCCAGTGGCAGTAACAAATCCGCCCCAGTAATTCATAATATTGCCCCTAAATATTGCTAAACACGTACCAAAACTGTAAATTTGAAGCTGGTGCTGGTTTCTAAACCGCACCCTCGTCTATGAATATTCCGAAACAAGTATGGGGGTGAGATAATAAATATCACGTGCTCCGGATTCTCGAGCTGCCCCAACCTCGTATTCTCTTCCTAATACAGCAATTAGCGAGTGTTGCTCCAAACATCGACAGCGAGAGATGTTTACGAACCATGACTTATACAGAACTGAGTTGCAGATTACCGACATCTGTCCTATGTGTAATGGTTCCATTATTCAGAGCCAATTAAAACTGTCTGCAACATCGATGAAGTGTAAAAAGGACTAGGCCGATTTCTCGAAAATTATTGATGTCACATCAATAAAACAGAATAACTTACTTGCTATTGGCGTTTCCTAGTTTTATTGAGAAGCAGGGCTTTTATTCTTTGACAAAACAAGTCCATATGCAAGTCTATCAAACACCAAATACTTGATTTATCAGTTTAGTCTATCATCTGCTTGATCAGCAAAGGAAGTCGATTAAGAAGTTGGCTTTTTTAGCAAAGCTTAAGGAGAAAGAGATGAGAACAAGTATCATATCTCGCAGAAGTATCCGAGACATTAAAACCCATGGCTCATGTTAAGCTTTCTTTTTGATATTTACGCAGAAACGTTATTTATGTTACATTATTTCGCGAAGAACCCACCCCAAACTAAAATTATCTGTTTACCAGTTCGGTGAACCTGGTTCCTAATAAATTACACATCTGGATATAAGGATAAAATATGCATCATCATCCGAAGTCCACTTTGATCTTGAACTAATCCTATTCTATAGGTCAAATATAAATCAAATCTTGAATGTCCTCTTCTTCGCATCTGCACAAAACAGAAAAATAGAACTTCTAGAAGTGTCTAAAAAGCATCAAAATAAAGAGCTGTCTATAATTTTAAGGCGTTTACAGATTTTATAATTTAAAGTTTGTCTATATTTGTCCGAATATTACGAGGTTTACCGAGGCGTTTAATCAAAAATAGCAGAACCAGAACTACTTTGAAGTTCTTGCCACCTTTAAGTTGTGTACGAGGTGAGTTGCTTATGTTGCAAAGTTAGGGATGTTGCGTTTAAAACTGGGATACTTGGCAAAAGACAGTCTATAAAAGCCCAATTATTTCCTCAAATTTATTTAACTTCAACAATGCAGTTTCTCATCATTTTTATGTTTTTAGTCCTGATTGTCAGGGCCAATGGATTTCTTGTTACCGGTAATTCATTATTCACCGGCAGAAATTTAGGTTACCTTTATGAAGATGGCTTGCTGGCTACACTTGGTAGATGCAGCGATCCCAGAAAGACATGCAGCGAACCATTGAAATTTACTTTGACCCCAGACAACTATCTTGTTGCCGTGAACAAGAGAGGAAGAAACCTCTATATGTCCCATCCTGGAAAAGTGCCAGGTTATTGGAGGCTTCATACTGACAAGCATTTGGGTAGTAAGGATTGGTGGTTTGTTAATCCAAAGAACACCAATATTCGGACTACCGAATATCAAGATGGTTGGCATCTTTCCTACAGAGCTGCTAACACTCTTAGCGTTCGGTGTTGCAGAAGTTGTGACCACCTGTTTAAAGTTAGAAGCTGGACTATGATTAGTTTGTGTGATGAGGCTCCCTTACGTGTGTTGATGGTAGCACCGCCACCACCACCTCCATCAAGTACTACTTCGCAAACCTCTTCATCGACTACTGATTCCTTCTCGACTATTGATTCCTTCTCGACTACTGATTCCTTCTCGACTACTGATTCATTCTCGACTACTGATTCCGCTTCTACCTTTGTTTCAACCTCGGCTACTGATTTCACCTCAACTTTCCCTTCTACCACAACGTCTGAAGAGCCTGGCTATACTTCGCTGGGTATTATTGAAGCTTTTCTTACTCAATCAGAAACACAATCCGCTTAAAATCCATTTGTTTGGCGCAATGAATAAAATTTACTTTTTCTTATATTCAGCTTGTTTACCCGTATTTTCTAAATACTTTTAAATACATTAGATGAAATTTTAGTTTGACTAGGAGAATTTCTTACTCCAAAAAGAGTTCTGGTACTAGTATATGTACTCTAAGAATCTGTCATTATATCTTTCTGGTTTGTCCAATATCATATACCTTTGATTGCTAATACGCTAAAATTACTAAAGTGTTGCTTTTATTAATATATGTTGTGAGTTTTCAAATCGTGTTTTATGCTCCTTTTTGGCGCTTCTAATGAGATGTTAAAACGTACTAAAGTTCTCCTGAATCAAAGAATTAAGTACAACCATAAAGAAACATATATGAAATGTGTTCTTTGACGTATTTTAGCAAAAGTTTTATATTATACTAGAATTTTATTTATAAAAAATACAAATCTTCTTCTATAAATCTACTCGTTAGGAAAAAATGTACCGAAGAACACAAAGGGGTATGAACGTAAAGAGCCTAAAGCTAAATTCCCAAAAAAATTATGACTAAGCAACAGATAAAATGAACACTATCACGGTAAGAATAAATGACGGAAAGGATACTGCCGAGGCTCTGTTTTTATATGGCGATACAGAGATTGGCCCGTTGGGAACAGTTCCATTGCTTCCATCACTGGAACTAGAAGGATTGGGCAAAGTAAGTATTGAAGGTGAATCGTTAACAACACTAGAGGTGCTCAAAATCAATGAGGAAGTAATGTTCAGTGTAATCTGAGTTGATATGGTTGGCTGAGGGTCGCCTATATTATCTTTACTAGATGTAACCAAGATTAATGAAACCGTGTTTGTTGTGACAGTTTGTAATGTTGCATCCAAGGAACTTTGTATAACCTTTGGTGTAGACTCAACAGATTGGTTGTCTGTGCTAATTGAAACCGTATTCACATTAGAGGTTTGGCTTCTAGTTTCCGATGGAAACTTAGATGATTCCTGTCCTGAACGGATAGGTTCTGATTCTTTACTTAAAATAGAAGAACTGGATGTAAAAGCGGTGGATGTCGTTCTCGTAGAGTTCCAAGGAACAGTTACCGAGGGAACCCATGAAGATGTCTCAGAAAAGGAACTAAATGAAATAACAGGAAATGCTGGATCACTAGAGCTTGAATTTGCAACCTCTGACACCGAGATTCGAGTTGGAATATCCACAATGACCGTACCATCAGATGTGAAGGTTTGTGTATTAGATCCTGTCCATGTGGATGTGATTGTTGGAACAGGCACGTCAACAATGACCGTACCATCAGATGTGATGGTTTGTGTATTAGATCCCGTCCATGTGGATGTGATTGTTGGAACAGGCACGTCAATAATGACCGTGCCGTTGGTTGTGAATGTAGCTGTGCTAGATCCTGTCCATGTGGATGTGATTGTTGGAACAGGCACGTCAATAATGACCGTGCCGTTGGTTGTGAATGTAGCTGTGCTAGATCCTGTCCATGTGGATGTGATTGTTGGAACAGGCACGTCAATAATGACCGTGCCGTTGGTTGTGAATGTAGCTGTGCTAGATCCTGTCCATGGTAAGGTCACAGTGGTAAATGGTTCAATAACAGGTGGGCTAACAGTACGGTTGAATGGGTAGAGGAATAATGCATCAGCTTCTCCCCAGATATTTGAAATTGCAGACCAAGGATCTAACTGAGGGTTAACACAGTAACGAAACATTTGCTTGTTAATCGAGAGATAGTTCTCGTAGGGCACCAGAAACGCAAAAAAAGGAACCACTCCGGCCGCAACATTGTTGAATGAAAACAGAGCATCAGTTGAAGAGCATGTGAAGGCAGTGGAGTAGACAATTTTGGTTGGTATTCCCCACGGGTTGATGTCTGTACCATAGCCAGCAATTGCAGTACTACAGTCAAGAGTACCACCTTCGCCGTGAATTTTGATCGTTCCTTGCAGAAGTCCATCAGGGCAAATCCACATTGGATGGTAGTACTGAACTGATGGTAGTTTGTTAAGATATCTGTAGGACCATGTTTCGGCCCATGGTCCTGGTTGGACAGCTCCTCCAGCAAAAGTTACAGAAGATGAAATTGTATTTTGACCATCGTTAAAGGAGATTACGTTATTTCCAACAACATAGGCTGTAGAGCAGGTAAATCCACCAGATTTCTGGTTGATGTCACCAGTATTGAATTCAATGGGGAAGTAGATTTGACCAGATTTTTGAACGCTAGCCAGGACTTGTGAGGAAGCAATACACTGCAACAGAGAATAAGAAGTAGCACCAGCCCCACTATTTAACGTACATGTAGCGTAGGTGTATACCCCATCGTTAAGCGTGACATTTGTATCTGGGGTTGTGAATCCGAAGACACATGGTAAGGTCAAAGAAAATGTATCTCCTGGGTTAATGGAATTGCCATCAATGTTCCAATCCAAAGTAACCACCCAATTCGGATCCCAAGGATGTAGATCATTATTGGCGTTTTTTATCGACTTGATATCAGTAAAGATACCCGTAACTTGGGCACACTGTACGGCCGTCGTAACAAAAGCTAGGTATAAGATATTAAGAAATAACATCTGCTTTGAATCTGAATAGAGAGCCCTGAAGCCCTGAGGCCTCTAATTTATACTACCCCCTTATTTACAGAGAGCATTAGAGGAACGATGATCATCTAATCGTTTGTGCAGAAGGCGCGATATTTTTTGACGATCTTCTGATTGTAAAAAATTAATCAAAAAGCAATGTAGCATACGCCTCAGCACTTGAGAAGAGGAAAGTATCCACGATCATCTGGTGCGATTGTCAGATGAAGATTACATGATCGATCCTCTTGATGCTTGTAATAAATGCATGTTTGAATCTTGAGATCTGAAAGACATAATTGCAGCAAAAAGAATGCCGCGAAGTTTCTGACACATGGAAAAGTGTACTATTTATTTATTCTCGAAGAACCCCATTACCTAAAACATGTTCAGTGGTGCTACAAACCATTTGCAAATATGTGGTGGGAAGCTGTATCCTCGGGATGTTCGTGTTTTGGCTCAGGAATAACCACTCTGCGGGCTTACTTGACCTGCTTACTACTCAGGATAGAAAAAATATTTCTAGCGTAACGATGATTGGCCCGACAATCATCTCTGTGAGGTATTTCGTGTCATAAGTGATAAAATATCTTTATCTAAGTTATCTTGCAAGAGTTATTCAGTACCATTGAAGAAATTCTTAGTACGTGAATTGACCTCTATCAACACCTGAATCCATCTAAGGGCGGTCAACAATGTTATGAGAGAGAAAAAAATAAAAAAAACTAACTAGGGGAATTTTAGACCGAATAATTTTCAGTTACTGGGACAAAACCCGCAGAAGTAAAAAATATCGCTACTATTCTATGACCAATCAAAATTGTCATTACCTAAACAATGCATTCTATTGACTCGTAACTTGGTCCTAATCTTTATTTTTAGATGATCATCGATTCCAAAATTGGAGAAGAGGTGCTAGTGCCAATGAGCAAATTCTCGAGAGCTAAAGCTTAAATCAACACGCCCCTGTTGAGACGGCTAAATGCAACGAACACATTCAACCGAGATTTCCTTTAAAAGTTCATAATATCCAGCCATAGCACGATTTTGCCCTCTATTGGCTGCATTATTATCATTATGTCACTTCGATTTATCTACATCCCGGTGCCGGTGATACCTTGAAGATACTACATGCAACACTATTCACACTTTCGGTAAGGGAAACCTGCGGCGTAAAATTTGAGAAGGAATATTTTCCGGCGATGTCCCCGAGACAAACTTATTTTTCAAGCTTATTACGTCTGGACAATTCTCAAAGTCATTTATTGTGTTTTTTAATGCATCCGAAGACCGAATTGGTATCAAAATGTTGCTCGGATGCCTGCTGGCTATTATCAGTTTTCTTTTCACATGAATGTTCTTGGCAAGTTGGTTTCCTGGTTATAAGTTATCCAACTAGATCCAGACTGTCAGTGAATATAAAAATAGATGAGCATTGAAAAGAAAGATATACAATAGTACTTCCTTGTTATTCAACGAACACAAGGCACCAATCTACCAATTTGGGCTTATTTATAACTTCTTCTTTTCAATAAAACTACCAAATGATTCCAAAAGAGATCAGAATATTAATAAAAGTTTTAGTAAATATTTTCTGGTATGTTCCTTTCATCGCATACAAGAGATTCTATATTTTAACTATGCGGTTCATTTCATTGTGATCGCCAGTGGGTGTGAAAATAATTCAGGTGACCCCGATAACTTACCTCTTAAAGAATAGATATAGTATTGATTATGGATTTTTAGTATTGAAAGTCCCTTTCTAAATTGTCAACCAATGTACTTGATACCTATATTTTGTTAATGATAACTTCATAATATGTATTCAGTTTCTGCATCAGGTTAGTTACTACTTGTTCGTTACCCTTTGTGATTTTTATGATTTATCTCCTATTCAAATTATCAATTTCAACTCGAACATCGTTATTTATCAATATACCCGATCAGATGCTCTTCCTAATATCTGATCATCCTAGTAGTTTTCAACAATCTGATTAACAGCATCAATAACGGACTCTTCAAGGCCAATAGCGCTGAATCCTAACAAGTCCTTCGTTCTCTTGTTGTTGATAAGTTTCATACCATTTTCGGTATCGTCCTTAGTAGCTGGAGTGCCAACCGGTAACTTGCTTCTCAATTCTGGGAAGTTCTTACGAACCAAGTCAAGAACATACTGAGAACTGAAAGATCCTTCTGCCAAGATTAATCTTTGGTTAGCTGGAATCGTCTCGAAAGCTGCAACATGAGCTCTTGCAACATCTCTCACATCAATAAAGGCCCCGACAGTACTTGGAACATCATCTTCAGGCTTGAGCTTCAATACAGCACCAACAATTTCAGCAGATACATTCAAGATACCAGTGGCGTTCTCATCAAAAGCCTGTGGTCCAAACACAAATACTGGATTAATAGTTGTAAGATCAAAGTTGACCTTTTCTTCCTTAATGAAATTCCAAGCGGCTTTCTCAGCAAACTTTTTAGATCCAAAGTATCCTAACATGCCATTTGACATGGATTCTTCCCAAGTGATGGGATTCCAATCATTTTCATCTGCTGCCCTAGAAATATCTGGGTTAGCAATGTTCAAAACAGCAACAATGGAAGAAGTTAAAACAACTTTGTTAATCTGGGGACCGTATTCTTTAATTGCCTTGAATGCATTCTTCGTTCCATTGATGGCTGGAATCAAGATTTCCTTTTCAACATCATCTGCAGTGAACGTACATGGTGACGCTGTGTGCAAAAACACGGTGACTTCAGGATGTGCCTTGAGGGCTTCGTCAAACGCACCTTCGTCTGCAAGTTCCTTGACAACTTCGTATGAAAATTTGTCGGAATTCAAGTTCTTCTTCAAACGTTCACCCTTCTCAGACGAACGAACAGTTCCCACAACGTTGTAACCCTTTTCGATTAATAATTTGATAACATGTTGTGCAATGAATCCATTGGCACCAGACACAAACACGGTAGTGGTAGTTGACATTTTTAGTATAACTCAATTGATTTGATGTTGAATTCAAAGAGCAATTGATGGACTATTTGTACTTCGCTATTTCTCTAATCATCAGAAATACCAGTCTCTGATTAATAATCATGATTTATCATATTGGCTAACCACAAATGTCCCTGATTAATAATGGAGCTGCAAAAGGAAGGTTTCTACTATTCCCGAATAAATAGTCGGAAATATGCCAAACACAGATTTCATTCACGTGATAGTACTGCGATCGTTGCAAACCCTTATTTCTCATTAGGGAAGAATTTGATGACCACTGCTCAAATTTAGGCCAACAAGTGAGTCGAAGAACACCAATCATTTCTCAATAATTTTGGTGGTATACAATATATTTTTATACAGTCATTTGAAATATGTTCTTACGGTTTTCTGTAGGTAACGACGCATACTCCTTATCTGCATTAACTCCGAGACCAAAAGGTTTTCTCGAATCCCTGCCCCATCAAAAAAAATGCGGCAAGCGCAAACACAGGCACTTAAAAGCCGAACCACAACCTAAACAAACAATCCTGCTCTAATTATCCAGCTACTTAAAGATTGTTCTTGTCACAGATACATGTACTCTAGATGCACTTAAGATATACTACACTTTTGTTTGTTATGTTTCTAGTTGGCTAATATTTTATCGATTGTAGGAGTCTTTTTCAGTATCAAACTATTGAGGGAATCTCGTATGAATTCAAAGCCCGAAAAAACCTACAACGCCTGAAGAACAAAAACCATAAATGAAAATTGCTCAAGAAAAGTATTACAATTTGTGGCATAGTATTTGTAATCAATGCTCTGTGGTGATGTTTAGTATTGCTATCATAATCCAAAAGTTCTGCTTACATTTATCAACAAACAAACACTATAGAAATTCATTAAGTTTTAGTCTTGGTATAAGTTAGTTAGAACATTTCAAAGTAATTGAGTTGAATCACAAGTGGTTTATTAACAATTTTATCTCAAATTCTCACATAAGCTCTAATTACTTCCAACAAATTGTTTAACAGCATCTACGACCGTTTTTTCAAGACCAATAAACTCACCTCCTAACAACTTTCTGGTTTTTTTGTTGTTAATACTTTTGTCAATGGTATTAGTTATCTCTTCCCCGGTAGCCGGAGTGCCAACCGGTAACTTGCTTCTCAATTCTGGGAAGTTCTTACGAACCAAGTCAAGAACATACTGAGAACTGAAAGATCCTTCTGCCAAGATTAATCTTTGGTTAGCTGGAATCGTCTCGAAAGCTGCAACATGAGCTCTTGCAACATCTCTCACATCAATAAAGGCCCCGACAGTACTTGGAACATCATCGTCGGGCTTGAGTTTTAAGATAGCACCAACAATTTCAGCAGATACATTCAAAGTACCGGTTGCATATTCATCAAAAGCTTGTGGACCAAAAACATACACCGGGTTAATGGTCGAAAGCTCGAAGTTCACTTGCTCCTCCTTAATGAATTCCCATGCGGCCTTCTCAGCAAACTTTTTAGAAGCCACATACGCATTACGGCCATTTTCCTTGGCCTCTTCCCAAGTAATCGGATTCCAATCAGTTTCATCTACTATTTTCAACTTGTTAGGGTGTGATTGACTAAAAATACTTGCAATCGATGCAGTAACAACAACTTTGTTGATCTGGGGACCGTATTCTTTAATTGCCTTGAATGCATTCTTCGTTCCATTGATGGCTGGAATCAAGATTTCCTTTTCAACATCATCTGCAGTGAACGTACATGGTGACGCTGTGTGCAAAAACACGGTGACTTCAGGATGTGCCTTGAGGGCTTCGTCAAACGCACCTTCGTCTGCAAGTTCCTTGACAACTTCGTATGAAAATTTGTCGGAATTCAAGTTCTTCTTCAAACGTTCACCCTTCTCAGACGAACGAACAGTTCCCACAACGTTGTAACCCTTTTCGATTAATAATTTGACAACATGTTGTGCAATGAATCCATTGGCACCAGACACAAACACGGTAGTGGTAGTTGACATTTTTAGTATCACTCAATTGATTTGATGTTGAATTCAAAGAGCAATATAATAAAACCCTTTTATACCTAGCCAAACAAACATTCAGGGAGCTGCATATTTGGAGCTGTGGTTCAAAAATGCTGGGGTGTTAGTAAGCAAGTTTAGTAAGCCAAGTGAAACATGCCGTTATCCGAGGAAAAGAAAACAAGTCTACCTGATAGAATAATCCATAAGTCAGTGCCTCTGTTCGTATGTACATCTTTCTATTGAGGTACAATTCATACCAGAGGAGGAAACAGTTGATGGAGTATTTCTGAAAGTGACATGTGTCGTGTTCACGTGCTTGAGGTGACTTGATATCTGTTAACCTATCAGCTCTGCAGTCCCCTCGGCTTTTGGTTCCAATTTTTTGGAGAATGCAGACAATTAATACAACTGCCAGCAGTTCATGTTGGTTCGGTCATTTAATCTGAAATTTGAATTGATCATTTTGATGCATTTATTGTTATTGCTTCACGCTGTAGCATCATCTATTTCTTCGTTCCCGTCATTAACCTGATACCGGTAAACGCACGCTGACCAGGACCGCTGACTTAGATTTGGATAACAAGAATTAAGATGTGTGAAATAAGAAATGAGGTAAACGATATATATAAGAAACGTGAATAGTATGTAAGAACTAGAGAGAACTATTTTGTTGTCTATATTGATTTCAAAACAAAATAGACTACCGAGAAATGAACTCAGATGCCAACTTTATAAATTATGGAAAATATGACGTTTCTGAGAAAAAGTAAAATTAAGGAAAACGTCAGGATTACAATTGGTACAGAATTAAAAAACCTCAAGAAAGGAATAATCTAAAGAAAGATATACACCCAAATCAGAAATGTGCAATATGTTGCAGAGAAATTAGGCGATCAAAGGGGAATATTGGAAGTAGGTGACTGCATATACGAGACCTGGAACGCAGTATACTGAAAATTGGCGTACGTTCTGTGGAGAGATAACGTGGGTCCTGCGAGATTAAGTAAGCCCGCGAACAGTGAGCAAAGAAAAGATTGCAACATACACCACGAATACACCTAAATGCAGGTCACACACAACCAATAATAGGGGGTATAGTTGGATAACGATGCGAATAAGATCGGAAATGGTCGCTACACGTGAGACAGAAGGATATCTAAATTGAAATGGAAAAAAGCTGGTCAAGCATAATCCATGTAAAGAAAAAGAAAAATACTTATAAACTTTGATTTAGATTCAAACAAAATCAAACCGAGAATGTACCAATAAGCCCAACCGAAGACGAAGAAATTAAAAACCAAATTAAAAAAAATCAAACGACGACCGTTAAATGTGGAATCAAACAAAAATTAGAGGAATCAAAACTGATATTCCGAATAAGAAGATCCTTGGCTTCATCTTGTTTGAAATACCTTCATAATTGATTTCATTTGGCTTCACTGTCGTACTAGATGGAGATGACCTCTGCTGGATAATTTGAAAAAGGATGAAGACTCGTACCACCGAACGTATTCAGAATACTTCGATTAGCAGTTTCTATGCTCAACGCGTCACTCGTAGAATACTTATCATATTGTGAAATTGTAAAACCTGATTCAGAATACACCAGGTTACCAATTGTTGGTGTGGGGGAACCAGAAATACCACCTGATTCAGTTACCAGAACCAACGTTGCCATTATTGTTGACAAACTTGGACCAATAATCGGAATCAGTGAATGAATACTAACCGAAGAATTCCAAGGAACCGTCCGTGATAATGGAGATGATGATGGCAAAGTTACAGAACTAAAAGTAATGGAAGGGTAACTGGATACAATGGCAGATTGAGAAGGCACAACAACAATCACAGATTCACCATTGGTTGTGGTAGACGTGATGGATCCGGTTCAGGTAGACGTAACGGTTGTGGTTGACACATATTCCGGTATAAGTCCAGGTCCGACTTCCCCGTCCAATAATGGAAAATCAAAATTGTACTCTATTGATGTACCGTTGACTAGGCCATTGCAGAATATACCTAATGTCATTCGAACCTTCAAGTGTGAAGTCATAGAAGCTTTGAATTGACCAAAGTACTGTCCTTAACCTATTGTTTGCTTGACAATTTTTGACTTCAGACATGTCAGTTCCACTGGGATTAGTGTAGTTGCTATATTTCCCATACATGCACTGAATAAATTTTGTGGCTGGCACAGAATTCCCACAAAATTATCACATATCACATCCCCTGACAAAATATCAATATTACTTTCACCCTTTGGATTGGTATCTTCGCCACACGAATGTATCATATCAAAGTAAGGAGTTCCTTCAAAGGTGTAAACCTGAGCGACTGTATCAAAAGGACCATACCTGACAAACATCATTTTATTATTTGTGACCCGCTTCGCAAGATATTTTCAGTTGTCAATGAATTTTGGCCATCATACCAAGTGATAGGATTAGGCTTCTGTAAGGTACTAGCACATGTGAAGTCAACAGCACTCTTTGTACCTCCTGCATTGAAACGAATTGGAAAGAAAACATATCCTTTGAGACTTGCTGTAATCAAATCGACATTTTCAGTAGCAACACACTGTAATTCCGAGTACCCTACTGTTTCTAATCCACTGAAAAGATTACATGTAGCATAAGTTCTTGATCCAGAGTTAACATTAAGTGTAATATTTTGTGTGGTAAACGAGTGAACACAAGGTAATTGTAACAGAAACGTATCACCAGGATTAACATTCAGATTAATTTGCCAGTTTAAGTGGACAACCCAATTTGGATCTTTGGGTTGTTGATTGACTGAGTTAGTAAGTGATGCAATACTAGTAAAAACTCCTTTCACCTGAACCGCTACAGCAGCTGACACAGCGGCGGTCAAGTAAACAATTTTAGATATTAGCATTCAATCGCAATTAAAATGATCTCTAAAGCGGCACGTATACGAATAGGTTTGACTTCATTATATATAAAGAACCAAACTCCTAAGGCAGTTTTGAAAACATTTATTTTTGAGACCACGAATAAGGCAAAGCGCCTCACCTAACGAACAACATAGAATATTCATTCTATGATATAGAATATTATTTTATTTATTTTGGCAACTAATTTTCGTGGAGGTTGCAGGTTTTCCATTGCGGTGAAATTTAGAAAAAGGGCATATTAAAGTTTAGGCCAGTTTTAGGAATTAAAATTGTAAAATAAAGAATGAGATCTAATCTCTAAATTTGGGTAACATAGTGAAGAAAAATTGACCCGAAACTGAAAATTAGTTGTGAGTTGATAAGGTCAAAAGAATAGTAGATGTTGTGGAAGAGTATAGAATAGATCAGTTATTCAATCGTTCATTGATTATTTTTATCGATACTAGGCGTAATAAATGTGGTATTCGTTAAATATTCAAGAAAATATGCTTCCGGTGATCTCAAGCTATTCAACCAAATAACCTTTTGTACATTTCACATTTTGTAAGTGTGCTACCGCGAAATCAAATAACGAGGGAACAAAAAAAAGGTAATTTCATAGCGAGTATATTCCCTGTTGAATGCGAGTATCCACATTAGGAGATCGGCAAATAAGCAGAATCCGAGATAATGTACCGGGAATCCATGTCACCTATACTTGATTTTGACATTTCCAGTTCTAGCTTGTTGGACGTGGATGTCCACATTGGGTATTCAAGCAGTATACAGATTAGAAAATGTTCCAAACAGTATGTCACGTGGTAAACAGTTAATGTGACTGAGATGTTCACAATAGGAAATTACAGTAGCACGCATGTCTAGGGAATACCCGATCGTCTTGATCAGGTTACTAATGATGATGAGTAAACATCTATACAAGAATTTTATATAAAGAGATCAGTAGATATGTGAGAAAGTAGATTAGGATTGTCGTATAGACATTAGGCCATAATCAATAACCGGCCTTTAACCTAATTTTCAAGCACCGCGGTTATTCCTGGTACTATGAAAACAGGTGTACCTTCGGGCTTGTTTAAAAGGCTGGTTCATTAAATTAGTTTTATATAGCTATTGCAAGAGTTATTTTCTAAGCTAGTTTAAGTCTCCACCACACTTCTGTTTTCACTATACTTCTGAATTAGGCAACAAAGCGCAACCTGCACTTTCTACCTAAGAATTTTCTGTAGTATTCAACATCAGCTGATGGATGCTATAATAATTCTCAGGTAATAAGTGCAGAATGCGCTTGATTGCCTAATTCAGTAGTATAATAAGGTTGACTGTAAGTCTGGGGCAGGGGAGAAATTAGAGTAGCTTTGTAGAAAGTAACTTGGTATTGAGTTATAAACTAGTCTAATCGGATGAACTCTAAATAAACTGCTGGAGGCTCCTCTGTTTATACTTCAAGTAGCTCCTTGGTCTCCCTCGATGGTCCTTGGAAGGTGTGTCTCAGGTGTCTGTATCCAGACATCAGGTACCACACGGACTCCATTGATATTTCCATTACTGGAGAGTAATGGGACCATGTGAAACATCCCATCCTGACAATGTGGGTGTTTCAGAGGTGTGTATTATTAGCCGTAACACACAGGTCGTGTCTGACGCCTGTAGAAAAATATTTCTAACCTTCATACAAATCAACACTTATCAATCCTGTATCTTGTCTTTCTAGAAATCTCAGTATACAACACTTTCTTCTTTCAAACTGTTGCAGAGGCATATTTTTTATAGACGTTACTTCTGGTCACGTATCCAACTTCTATCTACCAGTGTTGCAGAATACAAAATAAGATATTTCAGGTAGACGGAGTATAATACAACATATCATTTCATCATAATAGAATAGACCATTTCGTAAAATAACAACAAGGGTATCACCAATTCACTTCCATATTCTACTGTAGTGATCTGCAACATATCAGAAAGATTAGAGTTAGATATGTGGCCAAAAGAAACTATATGAATGGTAGGTCTTTCCTACACTGTTATTGGGATAGCAGAATTAACTAACCTATCCAATATAAATATTATTAATAATATAAGTTAGAAGACGTTTTAAGTATTAACTATGCCAAACCATTTATTACCAGATGACGAAAGAGGCTTTTCTCCAGAAAAAAAAACTACAACTTACAATAATTAGATGCATGTGGTCCCATGTATTCAAGCTCATCATTTCGATTCAAGGTTGTACTCACTTCAATTTCCTAGTTATGCAAGCAGAGATGATATTTCTTTCTTTGTTTCTCAAATATATTTAGCATGTTATATTCTTCATTCAATAATTAAAAACAGTGCCAAGGAGGCATCTTTTTATAGCCGGTGGACTTAATTTCTTTGAGTGCAATTCAATAGTTCCTTTTTCGGAGATACTCAATGATATTGGATTTGCAAAGCCAAAAGCCTCGTTATAGTTTCGTTCAATGACTAACATTAATTTAAATTTGTCATGATAAAGTATTTAACGGATATAAGCTTGTTCAAGTCGATTTAGTAAACTACGATAGATAACAGAAAGATGGGTGATCTTCAAACTGGAGTGCATTAAAGAGAGTTCCAGAGATTTTTTATAGTTTAGTGGTTTGCTTGTTCAGCACCTATGTGATGATCCAGTTGCTACGTGTAAAACAAGTGGTTTGCTTAAAAAACATCTCTTTGGAAAACGGTTGCTTTAATTATTTTGCAAGAAACAGTTCCTAATAGATGTTTTGCTGTCAATATGGTCAATGAATAGCAAAGCAACTATATTTGTTTAGAGTCATTTCAAACCTAATCGCAATTTGGGAATATTATTTGTCAATAAAAGAGCTTGTACTCTTTTTTGGATGGGTTTAACTATAAATTGAATGTAGTCCTTATGTCAAATATTCTTTCAGTAGATATTAATTATTGGAGGTTAATTAATAGTATTTGGAAGTTTAGTGTCTCGTGGAAAGCTTACCGTTTATCAGGAAGAAAGCCGTAATTCATTTCAGAAGTACATGAATCAGCAGTTTCTCGATTTTGTCCTTTAATTTTAATAAGAGCGGCTTTCTGTTCTAATTTTGTCAAAAACTTATTAAGCAGATTTGTTTTCTAGTGTTTCAAATAAGATTCAGATTACCTATAACGGTCCATTATTGTCAAAATATTCCCTCTGTACCACGTTGAGTAAATCACATGAAAGTGTAATATGTTATACATATATTCTTGTACACAGATGGACTTCATCTTATCCTACACAGTAGCTTTCAAAAGGAGTTCCTTATGCAAACAAGCAACCTATTGTGCACGGTGTTCGTATTCAATAGTAAGTTTTCCCGGCTTGTTTCATCACTATCCTAACAGTTTATTCTTTGCAGCATATGACCATTCAAGCTCCACGAACCCGAAGAATACATCAGCACACCGAAGTTTAGATAAAACATTTTCTTGGAAGATTCCTCAGTAACTGAGTATACTGAGGAAGCCAGTACCAGAACCTTCTGATTGAGACAGATAAAATGAAACTAAAAGAAAGAGACAAAATTTTGAACATAAATGCTTGAATGCAAAGAAGTATGAAGACGAAGAGTGCCAGGTGAAAGGCGTTGATTATCGCTCTTTAATGAAGCCCGGGTGGTGTAAAGATAGAGAATTAGAAGAAAAAATGTTCCCAATAATAGTAACTAATAGATTAAAACGGCGTCCTCTAGATCACACCACCTGACTAATATCACGAAAAAAAGCGTGTTGATGACCAGAGATGCGCGATGAAGTGTGCTTTTTTCTGTAAAACTTCGTCAACGTTGCTGCATATAGCGCCTCAGTTTAGGAACTGGGGTACATAGCCGAAAAAACTCCCCTTGCATAAACGGAGACGGAATCCACATATCACGGCTTTGACAAATTGATGGTATGTGGTACTGCATTAATCTGCTAATGACTATTACACTCAAACAGCATGTTTTGGTCTGATTATTGATGATAAGGCTGCGTTTGACCGAGGTATATGATGGATTCGATTCTCGCTCCAACAAAAATGAAAGCTAACCGAGTCGTAACCCTCATTCAAGGATACGCGAATCAAGATGCACGCGAATAAAAGCTAAATAAATGTATTTCAGGGCATTCAACTACTGGTAGGTACAACTAGTCAGGGGAAAATCCGAAAATGGTAAGTCGTTAGATTTCTCCAAGAAATCTCAATTATTTTTTTTGCTAAAGGAAAGCTTAATACTTACGACAATTGCAATAATGGTGGAACAGTCGTCGCGGTTTTTAGAAGATTGAATATGAATTGAAAAAAAAAAGCATACCGAACCACCTTTACTTGAACATGTGACAGCAACTACACCCAGTTGAAAATTGTTTTTCTCTGAGATAGTAGAGTTTTCCGTATTTTGATATCCGCTGACTCAACTGCATCTTAGTAAACAAATATGCAGTTGAAACGACTATCCGAATCTCTTCAAATTGTCAACAGTTTGTCCAGAGAAGTAAATCAAATACTCTAGTTTGTATTAATTGGCAAACTAAATGCTCCTTTCGTGTGGCTATTGGGTGCAAAGATGCATGACAAATCGCCCAATAAAAATTTTAGTTCATAACGCCTCCATTTTTAGTGTATCCTATGCGTAGATAAGTTGCAAATTATTCTGAATTTTCATTAAGCCCTCGTCAACTGTTAATCTATGTAGTTTAATGCATCATTCTTGGATCTACTAAATAATATCGTATGAACCTGGTCAGTGCTTCCTAACCTTCACTATTCCGTTAATTCGAAGTGTGAAAACATACACTCTCTGACTTTATGTACCTACATCATAAGGTTTGGTTTCACTAACAAACGACTGCGTTTGCCATTTAATAGTAGACTTGCAAAAAAAATAATCTAAAGTTTCGGCTAAGCATACTAATGGATCTTTCTCTATGCCGATTCTGGAGTATATAAGTACCTCTGTTTGTTCCCAATATTCCTTCACTTTCCAAGTTGTGATTCAAACCGGTATTCAATCGCTATGAAGATACTTTACGCAATTGCTGCTTTAAGCGTCATGACAGACCAGGTATCAGCCACTTTTGGCTTGTACCCAGGCTCTTCTTACAAACCGCCTTCCACTCCTTTTAATCCGCAATGTTTCAACTTACCAACTTGGTGCTCTTGGGGTTCTGGATCTGGCAAACACCAGGGCTGGAAAAGAGGTGAAGAAGAAGAGGTTTCTCTTGTTCTGAAGAGAACATTTATTTCAGTCCCACAAGCTGGTTTCGCTGTTTCTAACGTTAACGGACGTTCCGATGGGAACTACGAAGTTACTTGTAACTTTCAAACAAAGCAATCAGATCAATTGAACTCAATCCTTACTTCTAACGTTAACTCGTTGAGTATCACGGGTACTGGAGTTTCTGATGTTCACTTGGTTAAAGACTTTTCGAAGAAAATAAATAACGTATGCAAGTGGTCTACTGTAATTGTTGTCAAGCCTTGGAAGTCTCAAGGGAAGTGCTGTTTACCACTAGGTCTTCAAATTAAGTACGGTCTTGCTAAAAAAAATTCCTGGTTCAGTAGTATTTTCAGTACCTTCAGCAGCAGTTTCTACTACGAATTTCAGTCTAACTATGGAACTCTTTCACGTTACGATGCTTCTCAAGTGATCGATAGCTTTATCTCAGGTCGTGGTAAAAGAGACGAAGAACTTAACCTTGATTTCGAAAATACTACTAAAGAAGAGCTTCAAAAGAGAACATTTGGTTGGTTGGCTGATATCAAGACAAAGAAATACCAGCTTCCTCAATTCTGTTGGGACTGTGGATGTGGCCCAAGTTCTTCTACTACACCCAATCCACCTAAAACCTCCTCAGTTTCATCAAAGACACCTAACCCACCACAGAGTTCAACTGTAACATCTCAGAGTTCATCTGTGCCATCTCAGAGCTCATCTGTGCCATCTCAAAGCTCATCTGTGCCACCAAAGGAAAGCTCGTCAGTTCCACCACAGAGTTCATCTGTGCCATCTCAAAGCTCATCTGTGCCACCAAAGGAAAGCTCGTCAGTTCCACCACAGAGTTCATCTGTGCCATCTCAGAGCTCATCTGTGCCACCAAAGGAAAGTTCATCTGTGCCATCTCAGAGCTCATCTGTGCCATCTCAGAGCTCATCTGTGCCATCTCAAAGCTCATCTGTGCCACCAAAGGAAAGCTCATCTGTTCCATCTCAGAGTTCCTCGGTTCCTCCTGAGAGTTCATCTGTGCCATCTCAAAGCTCATCTGTGCCAC
>JAKTUA010000022.1:0-70811 GCA_030556435.1 Teunomyces pallodes
GATGTATATATATTAATGGTGATCATATAGATATAGGTGATTTTATATATTGACTAGCTGCTAATAAACCTAAAAATAATATTATATGTGTTAATACATATTGAATTATATAAATATAAAACTGCTACAAAAGTCAAACTAACTTTAATAATTTGTAGAGAAAAAAGATAGAACAGAGATCCAGCACTGTTCCGTTTAAGGCTTGTTTTTATTGGTATGTTTCAGTGGCTTGGGGCGCAGCTTGCCACGCAGCTTGCCAATCCGTCTGGCCATCACCTGACGATCAAAGTATGACGCAGAGTAATCGTCATATTCGAGATCGGCATCGCCATTGACATTGGCATCAGCACCTTCGAGATCAAGAATCGTATACTGATTGGTGGTAGCCGGTGCCGGTGCCGGTTGCGCCATCCGCAACGTGGTTTGTTTTCTGTTCCCAGATAACGCTGCCACCTCCGCGTATGTCATGGGACGGTGGTGGATATCAACCAAACCGTCTTTATCGGTCATTGAGATATTGACGTACTTGTCTTTATCGTGCGCGGCCGGGATGGTAAACGTGCGTGGGACCAGGGCCGAGACTGAGGCTGAGACTGTGGTGGAATCAGCCGCCGCCGACGCCGATGGTTTCCTCTTGAACCACGAGGGCATCAACAGAGAAATCAGCAGCGTGGTAAACATTGGTGGAAAGTCAGGAGGTACTTTTAAGAAAAAAAAAAGTAATGAACAAGAAAAGTGCACGGGCGGCGGAACCGGCAGGGTTTATATATTTTGTTATTTGTTGATAGATCACTTATCTTGGGCTGCTGTTTGTGTGCACAACCGTTTCTTTATCGGGATCTCGAGAACCAAACGTGGTTGTCTTGGGAGCGGCAAACACGGAGCAAACTAAGATTGTTGGGGGAAAAAAAGAAGTATAGGAAGAATATAGATCTATGGGACAACTTATGCTGGCAATTTCGGAACTACTTATACCAGTCGAAAAAGAAGTGGGCCAAGTTGCTGCTCACAAGGTCGTTTCGTTATCGCGGTAATGACTCAAGTGTTTACCGTACGTGAGTGACCCCACGCGCGCGTGGCGCGCAGTAGTGACGTACTTTTGATTGTGTGCAGGCCATAATTTTATAATTGTGGATTCTCCTTTTTGCATGTTTTACAAGTTTTGCACCTTGTGCAATTTTTGCACATTACGCACGTTTCGGATGCACGCTGCAATGACTTCGTGGATTTGTGCCACTTCTCTTACTGGCCGCGACATTTCCGCGACATTTTACCAATTCACTCAAACAAAGCAAAACCATCAAGTCCCCCCACCGCCATACCAATTCATCTCGCTTTCACCCCCAAAACACAATGGACAGCTGGGCCGAGGTTACACGAATACCGGCAACCGTATCTTCAACCTCGGGATCTCCACATGAATTGATTCCCGATATCACCACGCTACAGTTCGACACGCAGCAGAACTTGATTTGGTGCGCCGACACTTTCGGATACACGCGTTCATACACCACGTCTCCAACGCCGCCAGGCGCCAATCCATACCAACCACAGGCTTTTCAATTGATGCCGTACACGAAATTCAAGGCCACACCGCAAAATGAGCCGCTTCTCCAGCACATGGTGCACAAAGAAGGCGTGCTTTCGCTTCTGAACTCAAATATCAACTTCAATATGCGTCGAGGCGGTGCCAAATTGAGTTTAACGCGTGACTCGTTTGACCTGACGCCAGAAACAGCACCGTTGTTCAAGAATTTGACGTGCATGACAACAAACTGCAACACAGTGAACGATATCGTTGTTGCCAGTAAGCTTTCGCTCATGAAGTTTGACCTCAACAAGCCATCGCATCTCACTCTGTACAATCATGATGGTAACGTGTCGCTTATCAGCAATCTGTCGAAGTTTCTTACCCTTGGAAAGTCGAATGGGTCCATCGAACTCTTTGATCCATTGAGTAATGAGTCCATCAAGACATTTCTGGGCCATAACGGCCTCCTTTCGGACTTAGATGTCCAGGGATCGTACATTGCTACATGTGGCTACTCGGTACGGCCTCGACGCTTCAATCACGGCAATAATGATTACTTGGTCGATCCGCTCGTCAATATCTACGATGTGAGAATGATGCGGCCAATCGCACCAATCCCATTTCCTGCTGGAGCAACGTTTGTCCGGTTCCATCCCAAGCTTCCCAACATCATCATCGTGGCCTCCAACACCGGCCAGCTTCAGTTTGTCGATATCTACGATCAAACAAACGTGTACCTTTACCAGGCAGACTTGACAGCACCACAATCGCACCAGAAACTGCCATATCTTGCCAATCTCGAGATCAGTGAAAACGGTGATTTCATTGCCTTCAACGACAGCTTCTCAATGCTCCACATGTGGTCTCTTACCACCAATACACAGCGTGATTTTGTCAATTTCCCTGGAAATATCGAACAGCCTGACCTCTTTATTCCACCTTCTGTGGGCCACATTGATGTTGACGACGATATTCCATTATCTTCAGTGGGAATGCCGTATTATAAAGACTTGTTACTTTCAAACTGGGTCTCAAACATGCGTTTTACCAAGGAATTGGCAAAATTACCGTCGGAACTCAACCATGATCTCGTTACAGAGAGCGAAAGCTTACAGAAAGTTGGATTCTTTCCGTACGATAGCTTGAAATACGGTCACCGCAACCACATTTCGTCATACCATTCGCTCAAGGAAAGAAGAAACGATAACAAATCGGTGCTTCCCAAATTCATTAGTGAACGGGTGCTGACTCCCGTGAGCAACCTTTCATTATCAAAAACAGTTTCCAACAGTTCCGACGCTCCTGACGACGATAAACGACAAGCCGTGGACGACAGTGTGTTCCAGTACAAGGTAAGTCCTCCTAGCAGTGCTTCTTCGGTGCGTTCCAAGGTCAATCTCAACAAGATCCCCAACTGTTATGCCCAATTGCAGATCCAATACTCGAAGTTTGGTATCAAAGACTTTGATTTCAGCTTCTATAATCAAACTGGTGTGTACTCCGGGCTTGAAAACCATACTGACAACTCATACGTCAACAGTTTGTTGCAGTTGTATCGGTTCCTGCCGTTGTTCTACAATACCATCACCAAGAACCTTGTCCAGGAATGGCTTCCCAACACGTTTGAGACCATCATCACCAAATCCAATCCTCAAGGCTCATCGATTCTCAACGAATTGGGCTACTTGTTTGATATGATGCACAAGGCCAAAGGTACGGTGGTGAAGATTGCCAACTTTTCCCAGGTGTTGAGTGAAAATGTCGATGCCAAACGGCAAAACTTGATTGATTTCTCGGAGACACAGACGTTTAACTCCAAAGATTTGCGTACGTTGATGGTACGGTTCAACAAATTCTTCTTGTACCAGTTGAACAAGGATATGTACGAACAGTTTAACGACGATTCACTCTTTGAGTCAATGAAAATCGAGTACGAAGTTGAAATTATCGGTAATGGAACGTCGTGTCCGGTCTATGAGAAGCAACAGGGCTATCAGTTCAGTCTTGACCTTATTTCTCCACCATCCAATGTGCTTAACAAGTTGAGTATCTTACTCAACCCGCAAGCCCAGCAGCAACAAGCAACTCCCACAACAACGAGAAAGAACCATAACTTATTGACTTACTTGGATTACTCGATCCACAAGTATCATACGTTGCCGTGCCAGCAACACCAGCACCAGTATCCGCATACGCTTGAGGTGAAGACTGAGATCACCAAGTTGCCGAGTCTCTTGTCAATCAACCTCAATCTTCTGAACGAAGAGTTTAACTTGATCACCAACTTTAAGAAATGGTTGGTGCCCGAGTTCTATGCGGTGGACAGCCAAGGAAGAATCAGTTTCAAGCCCGTGCTCACGCAATTCAACCAGAATGCCCGCAAATACGAGTTGCTTGGTTATGTCTGTGAAATCAGCCACCAGTCGGATTTGGCAGTTGGTTTCCATAACTTGGTTTCGTATATCAAGATCGACGGAAGTTGGTTCTTGTTTAACGACTTTTTGGTGATGCCTATCCCTGAAGAAGAAGTGTTTAACTTATCGTATCCATGGAAGAAGCCGGTGGTGTTAATGTACCAGCAAGAAACGCATATTCCGTTCCAGTACTTTGACCAGGCCACGTTTGGCAAGATCCCTGGCTTGAACGACGAGATTCTTTATCGCGACCATTTTGCAGGCACTATCAGGGAGGGATACAAGAAGGAATACGAGCTTCTTACGAGACAGGAGGCACCAGGTCCGGGAATGTATGTGGCGATTGATGCTGAGTTTGTTACGTTGAAACCCGAGGAGTTGGAAGTGTCGTACGATGGAATCAAGAAGTTGATTAAGCCAAAACATCTTAGTTTGGCACGGATGTCGGCCTTACGTGGCGACAACGGGCCGCTGGAAGGCGTGGCCTTTATTGATGATTATATTGTTCACACCACCGAGATCCAGGATTACTTGACGAGCTTTTCTGGGATTGAACCGGGCGATTTGGACCCTGTCAAGTCCGAGAAGAACTTGGTGACGCTCCAAACGGCGTACCGCAAGCTTTGGCTCTTACTTAATCTCGGGGTGGTGTTTGTGGGCCACGGTTTGTACAACGATTTCCGGTGTATCAACCTTCAAGTTCCTGCGGTACAGATCCGGGACACTGCAGAGCTTTATTACAAGAGTGACTTTAAGCGACAGTTGGGATTGAAGTTCCTTGCATATGTGCTTTTGCGGGAGAAGGTACAGACCGGGAACCACGATTCAATCGAGGATGCACATACCGCGTTGATGTTGTACAAGAAATATGTTGAGCTCAAGACAATGGGCGAGTTTGAGTCGTCATTGAACTACATTTACTCGGAAGGACAGCAGTTACGGTTCAGAGTGCCGGAATAGTGTATTATAGATGTATAGTAATGAAGATTACAATCAATGAGAAATGGAGAACTGGTTCTCATCATGAATGGATTTAACATTACACACATGAATGGATTTACAATGTGTGTAGTTAGTTAGTGTTGTTTAATGATTCGTTAATTATTCTTTTATTATCTATTACTTTTATTAACCATACCATGAGCTGAATCAATCAGACTAATTACAACAAGACCGCAGCCAAGCCAGCAAGACCAGCGAATCCAACAGCGACCTTTTGGCCGTAGGCACCGTTTTCAGAAGCAAAGGCAGGAGCAAGAGTCTCTGGCTTGGTTCCGTTGTTGTAGATGCTGGTGAAGGTGCTTTGGGCAGTGACAGTGGCCTGGACACCGGTCAGAACAGTGACGGTTGGGGTGACGGTGACATCAACGTATTCGTCAGACTCCGACGAGAGCTTTGGGAGAGCAGAGGCCTTGGCTTCCTTGGCCGACACGGTTTCTGGACAGATAGTGACGTATTCAGTAGCAACACCATCGACGGTGGTGGTGACAGTGCTGTAGGAAGTAGATTGGACGGTGGAGGCACAGGCGTTGTTGGAGCACGAAGTGATGGTGACATCGGTGGTCGAGTGTTCAGTGACAGTAGCGACTTCGGTGATGCTCGATTTGGCAGCAGCAACAGCGATTAAGGAGGCAGCGACGATGAAAGATTGCATTTTAGTGAAAAGAATGTAGAGTAGTTGGCAAGTGATGATGGGAATTGTCTGAAATGTGTGGCTAGCTACCTGTATTTATAGTGGAGTTGTAGAGCAAGTAACGAGAACGAGATGAGACGATGAGTTGATGACGCCCCTGTGGAAGAAAGCAGCCACGCGTGCAATCCAAGACACGTCCAGACGTGTTTCTGTTCAAGGTACCATTGTCACGGACGTGCCACGGATCCGCCTCTCGGCCCCTGATCAGCGTGGGATCCCATGTTTGTTTACGTTTCGGGTATTATTGTATACATCATCGCGCGATGCGATCACAAACAAAAATAAATAAATAAACACGACGCGTGGAGTATTTTTTTAATTTTTGGAGGACTTTACGCGTCTCGCTGACTCCTTCCATTTAAACGGTGTTTCAAGTTACGGTTGTGATTTCGCGTTTCGTGTTCTATATTTTTATATTCTATTCCATCAGAAGAAGCCCGCTTCAATTCAACATCAAGTTCATTTCCCAGTCCTGAATCACGCTGACCCAATCGTCACGTGCCTCGTTCATCCGTTTTCTGCGCCACACCTCAAGCATCACTTGCCTTGCGCCCCAATAACTTCCCAAATACTGTGCAATGTCAGCACCCCATTTCTTAAATCCCATCTGTAGATTAAGCGACGTGGCCTCACATCCCGCAATAAACCCTTGCCAAAAAAGCGGAATGATCGCCGCTTCTCGTTCCGTAATCAAATGCTGAATCGCATTCAAGTGACGGAGCGTCTTGGCCACTTTTGTCTGGAGTTTTTTGGTAGATATCTCTTTAATCAAGCGATTGAAGTAAATCATTAACGCATGGTAGAACGAAAGAATGTGATGATATGTTGTTTCGTGCATGGGAGACAAAAACGTCTTCTGTGAATCGTGTTCGGCTTCGATATCAACGTTGCGGAGCGTTTCGTCCTTGAGATCCTCATCAATCTCGAGCTCCACATCATGGATTTCATCGCTGTGCTCCTCGTAAAGTTTCCAGTCGAGTTTCCAATTCAAGAGTTTCTTGTTGAGAATGTTCACTCGCTGAGTAAAGTTGTCTGGTAACGTATGAAACACTTCTTGATGAAAGATCTTCGTGCGTAGAAGCTGTACAGTTTCACTGAACAACAAAATGAGCGAGTTAGGAAGTCCGTACAACGCATCGGTGGCAAAGTTCTCGTCACTGTCTTTGGTGTTGATTAACTTCTTATTCACAAATGATGGTGATGTGGTCTTCGACTTGAACGAATCGTTCACTATAAAGTCGATCCGGCTCTTTTTGTTACCAAACTTGTCGCCATTCACGTCGTACAGTTCGTTCTTGTTCTCGAAATCCGCCCGTACGTTCTCCAAATCAAGACAGGTGCTATCTTGAATCAACTTCAACGACAGAAAGATCCGGTGCAAGATCCGTGCTTTCGGACTGATCTTCTTCTTGTTCACCATCTTGGTGGCCATCACTCGTCCACACCACTTGATGTAGAAATTTGTGTCTTGCATGGTTCCCCACACCAAGTCGACGGAGATCATCGTCATCACCGCACACAACACGTCCTTGTACTTCTCATGGGCAACACAGTATTCTACACCGGATTGCGTGTCGTTTTTGGAGTGGAGCAACTGCTTCACAAAAACCAGCGCCTGGTTCCGGAGCCGGATCCCCAAATTCAAGTAGTACTTCATCGCATCGGAGTTTTTGGGGAACTTGGACTGAAGATTGAATGCAGAAACCGCAAGCAACGCGTTGAGCAAGGCGTTTTTGGCTGTAGACGTTTTTCCGAGCGCCGCAAGCTCGCCAATCGCCGACAACGCCCGAGGGAAATAGATGGTTTTCCACGGATTCTCAGTAAGTGGAATCACCGTCATCAAATCGGCCACCAGCGTGATGTAGTAGTTGAGCAAGTACCGCGTCAACGGTTGTACCTGCAATGCAGTGGTTGGGATGCCGACAGTGACGTTTGGAAGAGCCAAATCAAAGCCCAATTTCGGCTGGAGCGGCGCTTTAACTATGTCCATGATCGACGATGGCATTCTAGTTGAGCTCGAATGGTCACCTTCGACGATATCAACGTCTTCTTCACGATGTGACTTACTGGCATGGAGATGGATCTCCAAGTTCTCGTTAAGAAGAAACGGATTGTTGTAGTAATTGTTGTTGTAGCTCATATAATAGCCCTGCTGGTGAGCCTGTTCAGATGTGGTTGCGGTGGTTGTGGTGTTGGTTGCTGCTGCCGCTGCTGCTGCAAGCGTTTCTTCGCTCACAAGCGGCGATGGCTGGTTCGGGAAATTGTTATTTCGATGAAACACCAAGTTAAGGAAATCATTCTGGTTTGTATTGTAAGTTTCGTGAAGTTTTGGTGTCGCTAGCGGCGAAAGACTGCTCATGAAATCAAGAAACTGTGAGTCACCATTTAAGGCAGCTGCCGTAAGCAACGCATCGTCACGAAGCTCGTTCGATAACCAGAGCTGGTCCTGTGTTTCCACTGCTCTTGGGCGACTCGATTCGGTTGTTGTTGATGTTGTGGTTGCGGTAGTTGGTTTTGTTGATGTTGTGGTTCTTGTGTCAGTGCTCTTTTCAATCCGAGGCCGTTTTCCTCGAAAAAGACCAAACGGACCCACAAGCTTCGTCTTTCCCTCCCGGAAAACATGTCTGTCACTGCCAGAATTGTTCAAGATATTCAAATCACGGTCCATTTCATCGTATGTCTCGTACGGCCGACAGTTCTTCTCGGCATCCCAAATGACAAATCCAACATTGCGTCGCTGGAAAAAATCAGACCCTTCCAGTTCATCATCTTTGTCCTTCTCCTTCTTGTATCGAATCAGTGACGAATATGAATCCTTGCCTCGAAAGTAAAACTCCATCGGCACACTCCATTTCAAGTTGATGTCATATCCTGAACATATAAGGCCGGTTCGGGTACAGTTTTTGCACAGCGGTTTCTGCAAATCACATCGAATCTTCCGTGATCGACATGTAAAGCAGCCTGTAAACGTCTTGGACCGCTTCGCTTGTGCCATTTGCGTCATCAAACTTCGCTCTTCGTGGCGTGTATGTACGCTTTTGAGTTATAGCATGATATGTGATGTGGTCGTGCGGGAACCGAAATACTGGCTTTTCAAACCTGAAGTCAAACAAAATCTCTCCAGAAACCTGCGTTTTTTATTCTCGAAATGACGTCAAGAAAATGTTTCTCTGAAGAATTATAATTTTAAAGTGCCAGTTTTGGTTGGGTTGATAATACTGTAATTGTATGCAGTTAATTTGGGATGAGTTTTTGGTAGCGGTCTTTGGTTTTTTGTTTCTTTGGTTTTATGTTTTTGTTTTTGGCTGCGAAAACCTCGCTCTCCCCTTCCCTCGTTGATATTAGCGAGCAAACCCTTTATAAACGTTTGCACTTTCGATAGACTACCATCAATTCAGCCTATAATTCACAATAATTCGTAGCTGGGGATTGAAAAGTAAGAAACAATAGTTAGGGTTTAGAACAAAATCAACTTTTTGGCTCGGAATCGGAACATATTCCAACCTACTTTGGGAAGAAGGTTTTTCTCGCTGCAACAAGGTCTAAATTTCCAACGTAAGCAACCTTAACAAACTATTAGCCTTGGGGGTACCCCACATGGAGGGACTGTACCGGGAAAATTAGGTCATTGGTCACAAGATATACACTGGATAGGAGTCGAACTTGAAGTCGAACTTTCGTAATTCTCCACGAGAGTCCGATACCTGTCCAGTACAAGTTACGTTTTCTTCCATTATCAACAGCTTACCTTACACCCTGTCACAGAAATAAGAATGCTTGACGTATAAATCTAAAATTTATTCCAGTTATTTCTGTACGCCATTGTCTTTCTAAACACATAAACCAACCCCTTATTCGAAATTGTCATTTCAACAAGATCGCTTCCCATTATCCCTCTAAAACAGAACCTTTTCGGGGCGTAAATACCAACATAGGTTAGCTATGTACCCTATAAATTTTGGGAACTCCTGCATCTCGTACCTCAAATTAGAGTTTATTAAATTCAAAAATACCCCACAACATCTCGAAGTTAGCTTTTTAGATGTACAAGGAGCATATCTGTTGTCCAATGAGATCTTATGTAACTATAAATTTTCCGATTAAAAAGCCTTGTTTTTTTTATGGAGTTTCTCCGACGACCGAAAGTATTGATACTGCCGTACTTTTGGTTTGAGTCAAATTTTTGATAGAATAAGTTCACTTGAACTTTTTCTCTGGGGGGAGGGGTAAGAAGATGGGGTATTAATGATCGTTCAAGTTGCCCAAACATCTTTATATTTCTGAACGGATATTCTCCTTTTCTAGTTGCAAATAGGCTCTCCTACTGATGGTTTCCCCGCGGCAAAACCTTATTCTTTGTCCATTCTTCTTGCTGACCAAATGCGGCATGTACAAAAAATTTTGCCTACTGTCGATCAAGTTTAGTAATCTGTTGGTTATACAGCCATGTGGAGAAATTTCGTCTTATTTGCTTTAGGGGTTTTGGCAGTATATAAATCTTCCATTACTATCCTCTAATTATCACCTACATCAAATGAGAATGCAATTGCCTAGCTTTTTATCTGGGCTTAGCCTTGCATTTTCAGCACTTGCTGCAAATATTCCCTCTAGTGTGAACTTTTTTAGTGATTCTAACGTTCCAGCAGCTACTCAGTCTACACACCCCGGGTGGGTTCCGGTTGAGTTGACAATTGGCGTTAAACAGCTTCCAAATGTCAAGAATGAGTCGGCAATAAATGCAAACTTGGCTGCAAAAGGTTACACCTTGCTGAATGTTATTGAAAACAGCGATGGTTTGACAGGGTTGTTAACCTTAAAGGAGGCCACTAACATTTATGGCTATGATTTTGATAGTTTGAACTTGACTGTCACTTATCAATCAGATAAGAGACTTAATGTTCACATTTCTCCTATGAACTTAACAGATGTCTATATTTTACCAGAAAATCTTGTTCAGAAGCCAACACTTGACCACGGTTCACATCATTTTGAAAAGTCTGACTTGATTTTTGATTATGATATTTCAGACTTTGGTTTTGAGATTATTAGAGCTTCCACGGGCGAGACACTCTTTTCTACCAAGGGTAATCCTTTGGTGTTTTCCAATCAGTTCATTCAGTTCAATACTTCGTTGCCTCTTGGTCACCAAATAACTGGATTAGGTGAATCAATTCATGGGTCTTTAAATGGGCCTGGTGCTGTGAAGACTCTTTATGCTAATGATGCGTTAACTCCTATTGATGGAAATATTTACGGTGTTCATCCAGTTTACTACGACGAGAGAAATTCGACCACACATGGTGTATATTGGAGATCAACAGCAATTCAGGAAGTTGTGATTGGTGAACAATCTTTGACTTGGCGAGCACTCTCTGGTGTTATTGACTTATATTTCTTCAGTGGACCTGATCCCAAGGATGTTATCAGTCAATATGTATCACTGGTTGGATTGCCAGCACTTCATCCATACTGGGCCCTAGGATACCATCAATGTAGATGGGGTTACAACACTCTTGAAGTTTTGAAAGGTGTGGTAGAAGACATGAGAAAGTTTGATATCCCGTTGGAGACTATTTGGAATGATATTGATTACGCAGTTGCTTTCAGAGATTTTACTATTGACGAAGCAAGATATCCATTAAAAGAATATCGCAGCTTTATTGATACGCTTCACCAAAATAACCAACATTATATTCCCATTTTTGATGCAGCTATTTACGTTCCTAATCCAAGCAATAGTTCGGATGTCTACTTGCCATTTACAGCTGGAAACGAATCGGGTGTTTTCTTGAAGAATCCCGATGGTTCATTGTATATTGGCGATGTCTGGCCAGGTTACACCGTATTCCCCGATTTCCTTGCTAATAATACTCAAGGTTGGTTAACTGAACAGTTAAAGATTTGGCATGACAAGATTCCTTTTGACGGCATTTGGGCCGATATGAACGAAGCTTCATCGTTCTGTGTGGGATCATGTGGTACCGATCGCCTCAATGATAATCCAGTCCACCCTTCATTTGATTTCCAAGCAGAAGTCTACGGATATCCATATGGTTTCAATGTATCCAACAGTTCTGAATATTCTTCTATCTCGAAGTCGATAGCTAGAACCGCTTCCACTTCAGTTTCATCTTCTTCTACTTCAACTTCAATTAATGGGCATAACACATTGGCAACAGGAAAAGGTAATATTAATTATCCACCATATGCCATTAATAATGCACAGGGTGATGGCGATCTCGCTACTCATGGTGTTTCTCCTAATGCTACACATGCTGATGGCACCCTCGAGTATGATGTTCACAACATTTATGGGTTCACTGAGGAAAAAGCGATCTACAACGCTCTTCGTGAAATCACGCCTGAGAAGAGACCATTCATTATCGGGCGCTCTTCATTTTCCGGTGCTGGTCTGTACGTCGGAATCTGGGGAGGGGACAATTTTGCTGATTACTATCTGATGTACTTTTCAATTCCTCAAGCTTTCAGCATGGGTCTTTCTGGTATTCCATTCTTTGGTGTCGATGTTTGCGGATTTAACAGAAATAGTGATGCCGAGTTGTGTTCTAGATGGATGCAATTAGGTTCGTTCTTCCCATTTTTCAGAAATCACAATATCAATGGTGGTAACTCTCAGGAACCATACATTTGGGAGTCCGTTGCTGAGGCGGCTAGAACTTCCATGCATATCAGATATTTGTTGTTACCTTATTATTATACCTTGGTGCACGAATCCCATGTCCTGGGCACTCCAATTTTAAGAGCATTTGCATGGGAATTTCCTTATCAAAACTACAGCTATGTTGATAATCAGTTCTTTGTTGGAGATGGTTTGTTGGTGACTCCAGTATTGGAACCTGGTGTTGATACTGTTAACGCGACCTTCCCGGCAAGTAAGAATACCTCAGAAGTATACTATGATTGGTACACTTACAGCAGACAAAACTCAACGGGTAAGACAAACATCACTTTAGATGCACCATTGGGCCACATTCCTCTCCATATCAGAGGAGGTAATATTTTGCCCGTACAAGAACCTGGTTACACTACCGCTGAATCAAGAAATAATCCCTTTGGCTTGATTGTCGCATTGGACAATAAAGGCAATGCAAAGGGAAATCTTTACTTGGACGATGGTGAATCTTATAATGTCACTTCCTCGTTATATGTTACGCTCACTGCTTCTAATAATAGGTTGGTTTCAGTATCGGTCGGCGAATACACCGTTTCGCAGCCATTGGCCAATATCACGATCTTAGGAGTGGGTTCCAAACCAAGTAGAGTCCTTGTCCAGGGTTCAGATGTCAATTTCAAATACACAAACTCCACTATATATGTGAAAGATTTGGATGAGAGCTCTGCCCTTTTAACTTGGAACAAGCAATTCTCGGTTACTTGGAATTAACAAAATTTCTAACCATATGATCACAAAACATTGATGTCTTCTAAATTCTACGCTAAATTATTTATTTCGGTGTCGTTGCTTAATGGATATTGCAGTCTTCTGTTTCTTTCAAATCGTTTATAATTATTAAGGTGGCTTTGTAATATACACACCATTCGGAGACCCGAGGAGGTTAAAGCCTCAACAATAGACTTTGTTTTCTCCAATTTTGAGTTTTTCCGTCACAATAATCTGCGGGGTATGCACATCCTAATTTTCACGTTTATAAGCAATTCTCTCATATCCAAGTAGCTAGGTTAACTTTTATCCCGATTACTGTGGTTTTAAACTTTGTATGATATGTATGTAATGAGTAATTGTTCCTACTCAACATTCTTGATTCTACTCCTGAAGCAAATATACAATTATGAACTGGCCATTTCTGGGGTTTAAAAATAATTTTCAATGAAGAAAATCAAAAAAATAATATATTCCGCGGAATAAACTCATGGTGTACTAAACTCACACTACAAAACATAGAAAATTTCCACTTTTTCATGACGTAAATTCGAGAATCAACGTATCCATTGATTAATGTTGTCTATGTCTTACTTTTGAGTTGTAAACTAGTTTTAAATCTGTACCACAACAAAAATCTATTTTAGACATCGCAGTTTTTTCGAATTACGAGTGGATAATATTCCGGTGGCTCATATCTGCCTTTGAAGGGTAGCACTTTTATCCAATCGGATTGTGGGTGTCCCTGAAAATATTTTTCAACTCAAGCTGCCGTCATTTGTGGAGAATTTTCCGAGAATTATTCCTAGACAATGACGTATAAGTAAAGGCGTACTCGATTTTGAATATGTCAGCGAACAAACAATGTATTATTTTGCTCAATTACAAGTTGCTTGGTCTGCTCCCCAGGTTAAACCTACCCTTCAAGTTACCCCTATCTTCTACTTAGTGTTTGACTCTGAATTAGGTGACATTGTACCTTACGTTTCAGTAGGGAACCTACATATGCAGTTTATTCGGATCTTAATTGTACCGTGACCTGTCTAGAACCTATTGTGTAACATCGAACTAGCATAATAATATTCCGTCATTGCTCCGATGTGGGGATTACTTTGGTTGCGACCTCTACCAAAAAAAATCATATATAACCTTTAGCAGATTCCGCATCTTCCTCTTCAATTCTCCATCACACAATATGCAACTAACTGGTTTAGTATCTGGGCTCGGTTTCGTGCTCCCTGCACTTGCCGTAACAATTCCTTCGGGTCTGTCAAGCTCCAATGTGGTGAGTTCCAGTCTGGCTGCGAATTCTGCGACAATCCCCACGGTTCCAATTGAGTTAACTCTTGGGGTAAAACAAATCCCTAATATCAAAAACGATTCAGCAATTGATGCTAATGCTGTAGCTAAGGGTTATTCTTTGCTGAATGTTACCAAGAATAGCAATGGATTGACAGGGATGTTGACACTTAAAGAAGCTACAAATATTTACGGTTATGATTTTGATCTTTTGAACTTGACTGTCACTTATCAGTCAGACAAAAGACTTAATGTTCACATTGCCCCTACAAATTTGACTGACGTCTATATTTTACCAGAAAATCTTGTTCCAAAGCCAAAGTCTGATCATGGATCTCATCATTTCGAAAAGTCTGATTTGATTTTCGACTACAACTCCACAGATTTTGCTTTCGAAATTATTCGAGCTTCTACCGGCGAAACCCTTTTCTCCACGGCAGGAAATCCATTGGTTTTCTCAAATCAATTTATCCAATTCAACACTTCCTTACCTAGTGGACACAAGATCACTGGTTTAGGTGAATCAATCCACGGTTCTTTGAACAGACCTGGTGATGTCAAAACTTTATTTGCCAACGATGTTGGTGATCCAATCGATGGTAATATTTATGGTGTTCATCCAATCTATTATGATGAAAGAAAGAAAACTACTCATGGTGTTTTCTGGAGAACATCTGCAATTCAAGAAGTGTTAATTGGCGAGCAAGATTTGACTTGGCGTGCGCTTTCTGGTGTCATTGACTTGTATTTCTTCAGTGGCCCTGATCCAAAGGACGTTATTGGACAATACGTATCACAGATTGGCTTGCCAGCGTTGCAACCATATTGGAGTTTGGGGTACCATCAATGTAGATGGGGTTATCGCACCATTGAAGAATTAGAAGACGTTGTAGCCAACATGAAGAACTTCGACATTCCTATGGAAACTATTTGGTCTGATATTGATTACATGGATGCATACAAGGATTTCACCTGGGACGAGGATAGGTATCCATTAGATAAATATCAGAAGTTTGTCGAAACTCTCCACGAGAATAATCAGCATTACGTCCCCATTTTTGATGCCGCTATTTATGTTCCAGACCCAAATAATCAAAACGACAAATACGAACCATTTGTATCTGGAAACGAATCGGATGTTTTCTTGAAGAATCCGGATGGTTCATTGTATATTGGTGCTGTTTGGCCAGGTTATACTGCATTCCCCGACTTCCTTGCTAATAACACCCAAAAATGGTTTACTGAACAGTTCAAGAATTGGTTTGGTAACATTTCGTACGATGGTATTTGGGCTGACATGAACGAGGTATCGTCCTTCTGTGTTGGTTCCTGTGGAACGGGTCGTCTCGGTGAAAATCCAGTTCATCCTCCATTCTCAGTTGGTGGCGAGGTTTATGGTTACCCAATTGGTTTCAACGTAACTAACGCAACGGAATATTCTTCTATTTCAGCTTCAATTGCCAAGACTGCTTCCACTACATCCACTGCAACCTCCACTTCTTCAAGCTCAATTAATGCTCAAAATACTTTAATGCCTGGAAAGGGTAATATTAATTATCCACCATATGCTATTAATAATGTTCAAGGTGACGGGGATCTCGCTACACATGCTGTGTCTCCAAATGTAACACACGCTGATGGTACTCTTGAGTATGAGATTCACAACCTTTATGGTTTTACTCAAGAAATGGCCATTCATAAGGCTCTCCTTGATATCGCACCTGATAAGAGACCATTTATCATTGGCCGTTCTACTTTTGCTGGTGCTGGTCATTATGTTGGACATTGGGGAGGTGACAACAATGCAAACTATGACATGATGTACTTCTCTATTCCACAAGCTTTTAGTATGGGTCTTTCTGGTATTCCATTCTTTGGTGTCGACGTTTGTGGATTTAACGGAAACTCTGATGCCGAGTTGTGTTCTAGATGGATGCAATTGGGTTCATTCTTCCCATTCTACAGAAACCATAACGTCCTTGGTGCTATTTCTCAAGAACCATATGTTTGGGAATCGGTGGCTGAAGCTACCAGAACGTCGATGCACGTCAGATACTTATTGTTACCATACTATTATACCTTATTGCATCAAGCTCACACTACTGGTATTCCAATCTTGAGAGCTTTGTCATGGGAATTCCCATACCAAAACTATAGTGGCATTGACACTCAATTGTTTGTCGGAGATTCCTTGTTGGTTACTCCTGTTTTGGAGCCAGGTGTTGACGCTGTCAACGGTACTTTCCCAGCTGCTGCTAATGAAACTGAAGTTTACTATGACTGGTACACTCACAAGAAACAGAACTCAACTGCTGGAAAGAACGTTACCTTGGATGCACCATTGGGTCACATTCCTCTCCATATTAGAGGGGGTAGCATCTTGCCTTTACAAGAACCAGGCTACACTATTGCTGAATCAAGAAACAATTCTTTCGGCTTGCTTGTTGCTTTGAATAACGAAGGTAAGGCAAAGGGAAGTCTTTACTTGGATGATGGTGAATCTTACAATGTCAATTCATCCTTGTATGTGGCATTCTCTGCTTCTAATAAAAGATTAGTGTCGGTTCCTGAAGGTGATTATACGGTTTCGCAGCCATTGGCCAACATCACAATTTTGGGTGTTGACTCTAAGCCAAACCAGGTTTCTATTCAAGGTTCAGAAGTGAAATTTGACTACACAAACTCGACCATTTTGGTTACTGGTTTGGACAAGAACTCAACAACCTTGAACTGGAACAAACACTTCACTGTTACCTGGAATTAGCTTTTGAAAACAAAAATGAAATGACTCTCTGCGTTTCTAGATTCGTTAATTTGCTTCGGTGGAATAACTATTGTTGTTCCATTTACAATTTTATTCATTAGTTATGCAACACTCAAAAGAATTTAAATTAGAACAAAGACTTTTGATGTTATGCTTTCATTGTCTATCATTAAAATACACATGGATCTATATCAGTATGAAACCACGTCTATTTCCTCGTCGCTGTCGGCCGGTTCGCCTCTCTCTCTTTTGCTCCATAAGCTCTTCAACTTATCAAATATCACAACGGCGCTTCCTGTTCCCAACTCTACCGATACTTGCAAGAGTTTGTTTATTGTTTTTTTATCTTCATCTCGTATAGCATTCAATCCTGCCACTAGTATAGGCCATTGAATCATTAAGAATGCATTTTTCAAGTGTTTCGTTGGCGAGTATGTTTGAACAAACGATACCCGAGCAAGAAGATCGCTGTTTAGTTGTTGTATTTGTGGAGAATCGTAAGGTATGCTGAATAGTTTCGTCAAGATTGTTATAATCGCCGCGTAAACATATGTCTCGTGTGATACTTGTTTCCAGTACACAGTTTGGATTTCGTTTCCGACATTTAACATCTGGACGTACACCGTATTAGGAGTTTTCCCGGCCTTACTTACATCAGAATCGTAAAACTGTTTCCCCAATTGAAGATAAAGCCCCAGTAAAAGGCGGAGATATTCCAGAGTGTCATTAGGTACAAAATCCTTCTGTCTCAGAATGCGAAGAACCTTGATCAAATCACGAAACAATTCCAATACCTCAATATGGTATCCAAACAAACTCAGAAACCCGTCATCTCCGATCACTCCGTGTTCCTTTAGAACCAAGAGTTCGTAGTTATTATTGAGGTTGATAAGATTGTCCAAATTATGATCATTAAGGGTTCCTCCAAGTCTCGAACTCACGCCAGCGAGAATTTCGACGCACAAGAACCATGTTTTACAAAGAACAAATGTCTTGGTCATGGGCCTCAGCGAGTTGGAGAGCTTTATGATCAAGTCTTTAGCTCCCTTGAGATGAGGACGCCAGTTTTGGGTCTTGCTAGCAGCATTGGATGTGGTTAAGAGAAGAACCGTGAGAAGAATCGCTTCTATATTGGTAGTCAATTCTTCCTTGTTCATGTCGGCTTGTGTCTTAGCAAGGTCCGTTGAAAGGAGTTGGAGACAGGTTGAGAGGTAGTAGTGGTACCAGTCTTTGTCTTTCTTTGCTCCCTTTTCGTCATAAAGCATCTTCGCTCCCTGAGCGAGTACGATTGCCATCAAAAGAGGCGAATGGTTGGCGTGGCCAAGAATTGAATCGCGTAGAGCGTATGAATACTGATCTATTTCTGGATGGTATGCTGGTAATGGCTCTACCATGGTAGCAAAGTCATTATAGAATGCTTGAAGGTACAGTTTCTCATCGTCTGAAGTGACCTGAATGGATTCCCAAGGCAAGTTGATGGCAATTCCCGTTTTGGTGATGCCGTGGTCGTGGGACTGCATGACAAATGTATCAATAAAGCTGTGGTGGTATTTGTTGTTGTGGTCGGTGACGTCAAAGTTGGACTGGGTCATGATATCCATGAGAATATTGTTTAAATCGTTTCCCAAAAGATTCAAGTCATTAATTTCGTTAAATGACGATGCTGGTGACGTGGAGCTCGAGTATAGAGGTGAAACTTTGGAGTCCTTCAACTTATCCAAATACTCGGTGTTGTCACTGGTCAAGAGATTAGCTACCGAGTAAGGCAATCTTTCCGTTGGGATCAGTTCCGATTTGGGTTTGGGTTCTGGTTCTGAATTGGGTTCTTGTTTATAGAACTTCTTGCGTTTTGCAGTAGGACCCAGGTATACATGGATCGACAACAGTGTGTCTTCTTTGGTCTGTAAGTCTTTCTTTGAGACCCGGAGAATCTTCTCGCCAATTGCGGGATACGAGCAGCTCTTTTGAAGCCGCAAACACTGTCCGCACGACGGCTTGGACTCGTCACATTTGATTTTCCGTCGCTTGCACTCACGACAGCCGCCTTTGCTGTATGTTTTTCGCTTGCGGGCCTCCATAACAGGCATTATCTGTGGAGAGGTTTAAGTTTCTTAAAGTTTTTTTTATTTTACATTTTTTTTTTCTGTATTAAAACTAATATGGCTGCGAATTTTAGTACGCTACGATATCTTGTACTTCATCGTCGGTGGTCGCAAGACCGTTGTCACGACGTTCCCAGTACTTTACAATGCGTTTTAGGGCAAGCTCTGCACTTCCTGAACCCAATTCCACCGAAATCCGGAAAAATTTCATCAATAAGTACTTGTGTTCCTCTTTGGTGCAATACAACGCGGCCACCAGCATCGGCCATTGGATCATCAGGATCGAGTATACAATATGTTGCTTGGGAACACCGTGACAGTCCACAAGAAACGATATGAGGCTAATGAGCTTATTGTTGAGCGCCTGGACGTTGGCATGACTGTAGGGAAGATCGAGAATCGACGTGTAGATATATATGATGGCTGCAAGCGTGTACGCCTGCTGGGACAAGTCCATCCAGCTCACCACCATCTTTTCGTGGGTTGTGGTGACAATGTCCATAAGATCTGGTAATGCCATTTCCTGGAGCACAAACTCTGACGAAAACACGCATCGGCGATCCACAAACTCCACCAAATACTCTTGCGAAAAGCCTGAGAGTAGCCGGAGATACTCAAAACACTCCGAAGCCTGAAAAAATTCCCCTTCTCGTCGTTTACGGTTGATAATCTTGATCAAGTCCCGAAAGAGAAAGAGCGTGTTCAAGTTATACCCGCACATCACCACAAAGTTATCTTCCCGAAGAATCCCAAACTCTCGAAGCACCGCAAGCTCGTATTCGTTGCTGAACTGCATCACCGAATCTATCTCTTCGTCGGTCTTGAGTGTTCCTCCAAGATATGAACTGGTTCCGGCCAATACTTCAAAGTCAATGAACCAAATCTTACAAATAATAAGCGTTTTTGACAGCCGAATCTTGCCGTTGGTAGCCTTGACAATGATATCTTTCGCTCCCTTGAGGTGTGGCCGCCAGCTCTGCTTTGTTGTGGTGGCATTGGCCGATGTGAGAAGGAGAACGGTGAGTAAAATGCACTCGATGTTCGAAATAAGATCATCCTTCACCTTTTTATCGCGATTGTTGCTAAGTGCCGGGCCAAGGAGCAGCAAGCAGGTCGAAAGGTACGAGCAGTATGCCTCCTGGTCCCGTGGGAGCTTGTTCTTGTTGTAGGACGTGCGTGCGCCTTGAGCCAAGATCGCTGCAAGCAAAAATGGTTCATATGACGCATATTTCAACAACACATCACGTAACGGGTTCGTGTAAGTCTTGAGAGTGTTATCGTAGCTGCCAAACGGTAAGATTTGCATGGCAAAACCGTGGAAAAAGTCTTCAAGGTACAATTTCTCGTAAGCCTCGCTCACCACAATACTATTAATGGAAACGTTACGGGGAATTTCGTCACTGATTTCGGTGGTTGATCTGACAACCGGAACGGTGCTGGGAACGGGGTTTGGAGAGTCGATTTCCGGAAAATTCGACTGAAAAATGATATCGTTAACAATACTGTTGAGGTCTGTGGCGATGACATGAAGATCTTTGTCGTTATATCCTGCTGCATCGAATACCATTGACGGCAGTGGCGTGAAAGGTTCTGTGGGGGCGATTGTCGGCGGAGTCGGATCAATTATCGTCGATTGAAGCAGCACAGCAGCTTCCATTGGTTCATCTTTGATACTTGGTGTTTCACTCTTGCGACGGCCACGTTTGGTGACGAAATCCTCGGGTCCCAGGTACAATTGGATTGTCAATGGCCGTTTTGACGGCGAAGTTTTCTTCAATGGCGGCTTGGGCGTCGGATTATCTTGAAGATACCGTTTTGAGACTCTCAAGACCTTTTCTCCGGCTTCGGGATACGTGCAATCCTTCCGGAGCCTGGCACATTGCAGGCATGTCGGCTTGAGTTCGTCGCACTTGATCTTGCGCCTCTTGCATTCACGACATCCTCCTCGGCTGTAGTCACGTTTACGCTTGTCGTTTCGTTTGACAGACATTCCAGTACATTATTTGCAAGATGATGTAGGTACTAAAGAGGCTGGTTGCCATGCGGCGAAGTATCGGATCTGGGATTGATGGTACTTCATTCTGGGGCTGGCCTGCCCAGATTATATAAACGAAGAATGTCGCATGCACAATAATTCCGCGGATTGCCCGATTAGGCCACAGCCGCTACCTCAAACAGGCAAATTGGTCGGATCGGAAGATAAACGTGACACTTAAGAAGTATCTTCGAGGACTGCATATAAGATGACCCCAGCTGAAAACTAAAAAAAAAAATAGAAAGCAGCTCTGGGAAAAGGAGGGGGAACGAGAGCAGGGGCGGAGAAGAGCTCACTCTCACGGTACGTGCGCCCACCGAAAAAATAAACCCTTCAAAGTGCCTGCATTTAGAGATGATGACGTCCTTCCTGCAGATACTCCGATACTGCTGCATTAGTGGAGGGACTGGGTGGAGGGCCCAAGTGGTCTGTCTTTAGCCTAGGTACATACGATATAAATTGACAGAAATCGCTTCATTTCTTCGGTTACTGAAGCACATAGCATGACATTAAGTAAACATTGGAAATACAACAAGGGTGAGGACATTGTCTTGTCCCAATTGAAGGGATTGGTCAGCTCCAATCCCTCTGTCCGGTTGATCCCTTCAGAGAAAGTGGTGTTTAATCCTTCGTCAAATACCAAGAATAAAGTCACGTTGATTAGTGGTGGAGGTGCCGGTCACGAACCGTTACATGGGGGATTTGTCGGCACGAATCTCTTGGACGCTGCTGTTAGTGGAGCCCTTTTTGCCTCGCCATCGACCAAACAGATCATGGCCGCAGTTAAAACCAAGGCTGACAAGGAAAAGGGTACAATCATTGTGGTCAAAAACTACACTGGAGATATCTTACACTTTGGTTTGGTGGCTGAAAGGGCCAAGAACGAAGGATACAACGTCGAAGTCTTGCCGGTAGCCGATGATGTTGCGGTTGGAAGACAACAGAACAAGATGGTGGGAAGAAGAGGTTTGGCTGGTACTGCTCTTGTTCACAAGATTCTTGGTGCTGCCGTCAATTCCGATGTTAATGACTTGGAATCAGTCACGGCTTTAGGTAAGGCCATCGTGGCTAACTTGGCCACGATTGGGGCTTCCTTGGACCGTACTTCTGTCCCAGGTAAGACCGAAGAGGTTGAATTTACCGGGGAAAACGAAGCAGAAATTGGATTGGGTATTCACAACGAACCTGGTAACAAGATTCCAATCCCAAATATCGATGACTTGGTGAAGGAGTTAATCCAATTGTTGGTTTCTCCTGATGATAAAGACCGTCATTACGTTGATTTTGACTTGAAAAAAGATGAATACATTCTCCTTATCAACAATATCGGAGGAACATCTTCCCTTGAATTATACGCCATTGCCCAACACGTCATTGACAACTTGCCATTCGCCAAGAAGCCTACTCGTGTCTTGGTCAGCGACTTTGTGACTTCTCTTAATGCTCCAGGATTCTCGGTTACTTTATTGAACTTGTCCAACCTCTCGAAAACCGACCTCAGATACTCCGCCAAGGATGTTGTAAGTTTCGTGGATGCAGAAACCAATGCTCCAGGTTGGAAGCCAAAATCATTTGCGGCAGGCGACTGGGAGGCACAAACTGAGTATGTTGACTCCCCAATGGACCACCAATCTCCTGTAACGTCATCTTTGAGATTTGATGGGGCTGGTTTTGAAACTAAATTAACTCGTGCGTTGAAGAACTTAATTGAACAGGAACCCAAGATCACTCATTACGATACTTTGGTTGGTGATGGAGACTGTGGTGAAACTCTTGTACAAGGTGCGAACGGTATTCTTGATGCATTCAAGAATAAGAAGTTTTCGAACTTTGACGATCCGGTAGCAATCGTTTCAGAGATTACTGAAATTGTGGAGGATAATATGGGAGGTACTTCCGGTGGTATTTACTCGATCTACTTGACTGCCTTGGTTCAACAACTACAAAAGAGCAATGATGTTTCGCTCAAGTCTGTTGCTGAAGCATTGTACAAGGCGTTGCACGACGGATTGTTCAAGTACACCAAGGCCCGGGTTGGTGGCAGAACATTGGTTGACACTCTTCAGCCATTTGTTGACACTCTTCATGAGAGTGGCAGTCTCAAGGAAGCCATTGCTGCTGCCAAAAAGGGTTGTGAATCGACAAAAGACTTGCAAGCCCAATTTGGAAGAGCCAGCTACGTCAATGATGATGAGTTTGCTAAAGAAGAAGGCGGTATTCCTGACCCAGGAGCTGTTGGTCTTTTGGCACTTGTTGAAGGATTTTTGCTGGATTAATTGATTTTAAAATAATCACGAGACGAACTTCGTATATATGAGCTCGTGGTTACAGTGCTTGTCTTTAATGTAATTCTGTGGTATGCACTTGTATAGAATAAACGCTGTACTTCCAATGTTTGAGCGCTGTCTTGAGAACTGGTTGATTCATTTCCAATTGAGGATGTATCCACATAATGTAATACATAAATTCCGATTGCACTTTGCCAAAGGTTTTACTCAATTGTTTTGTGGTGACTTACTATGCTCCCCAAAGTACGATATACCTAGTGTATATAAATGTCGGAGTTCAATCTACTAACAACTGCCCATGTCTGTACCTTATAAGTTAAGATCAACATAGAAATCAAATAGTTGATCAACTTTTAAGAGTATAGTATTCTCTTTGGTTGCAACCGTGTAAACAACTAATAATTCAAGCATTCAAATGTATGGAAATCTTGCAAACAAGAGATCTAAGTAGTTATTTGAAATCAAGATTTTGAAAGTAATAATTTTCAATAACCACTATTGAATACCCCGACTTAGCAGAAAATGTGAGCAAACAAACACTTTCTTGTTGTGGCTATCGATACCTAACGATGCACCCTTGTTATTTGTAGAACAATAGTGGGGAATCAGAAAGTTCGACGGAGAATGTAAAAAGACTATAGTAGTTATCAGAACTATAGTGGTTGCGAAAAATAAGTCAGGAATTTGCAGCAATATAAAAAGCTGGGAATAAGTAGATATAACCATCACGAGCTATGGAAGACATTGTTTGGGTTGCTCAAGAAGACTTATTTGAAGTAATTGTTGTAGGTGGTGGAACCTGCGGTCTCGCAGTTACAGCACGCCTTTGTGAGGATTGTCCAGGTTCTATTTACACTGAAGATGAACATCAACGTTTCCACTGGCTCAGACAACGTCAACACCGAGTCAATTTAATCAATCACAACGTTTCTTCAAATACAACGTACAAACCAGTCCCTAAGAACAAATTCTATAAGCCTCAGAAACGGTATGATCCGCTGGAAATATTGGTACTTGATGCTGTCGCAGATAATTTCATGGGGCAGTGGAACAATCAGTTTGCGGCTTGTCAAATTCCATACCTCCGTTCGCCAATGTTTTTTCATCCTGATCCTGTTAATGTTGACGGTTTGGTTAGTTATGCTCATCAGAGTAAACGGGAAACTAAAGCAGATTTAATGGAAATCAAGAATGTCGTTGGCAAAGAATGTTCTAAACATCAATTAAAGAAGTTGGCAAAGAAAAACGAGAAAAAGTGTCCAATTCCTTCGTGTGGACAGGTTCATGATAAGCCCGGTATCATTGATATAAATATGAGAGATTGGAAAGATTATTATCGTCCTTCGACGCCATTATTTTGGGATTTCTGCAAAGATATCATTGACCGGTATTCCTTACATAACAATGTTCGGAAAGATGAGGTTGTTAGTATCGAATACAAAAATATCCAGTTGATAAATCTGGATGTTGGTGGTAAGGGATTCATAATAAAAACTGAATCTGGGAAAACCTACGCCTCCAAAGTCTGTGTTGTGGCCAGTGGCCATAGAGGTGAGATAAACTATCCCATAAAACCTTTTGAAGACGCACATTTCCCCGAAGGAAGTTGTCATACTACGCTTTTATTCTCTGGGAAAGTGAATTTTCTTGGAAAAGAGTTGATGAGCAAACCTCGTCCACCAAAAGGTCGCTCGATTGTTATTGTCGGTGGAGGATTGACTTCAGCTCAGTTGGCTCATGTTGCAGTTAATCTGAGAATTGAGAATATTTATCTCTTATTCAGAGGCCCAATTAAGATTAAGCACTTTGACTTTCATTTGGATTGGGTCACGAAATATAAAAATGTTAAGAAATCCGCCTTTTATATCAAAGATACGGATGAAGAGAGATTCCAAATGATTCAGGAGGCAAGACAAGGTGGATCTGTCAATCCTGAATACTATAAGAAAATAATGACGCACGTTAAGAATGATAAGCTCAAGTTGATGACATTTACTACAATCGATGAGCAAGAATGGAACGACGAAACGTCGACATGGAACTTAAAACTAAAAACAATGGCTAATCATAAAAACAAGCAGGTTAATGAGACTTGTGACTATGAAGAGATCTCTGCTGATTATATCTACTTTGCTACTGGGATTGCACCCAATCTCAATTCTTTAGAATTTTTGCACCCAATACTCAAGGAATACGATATTCCTGTTGTTCGTGGATTTCCCTCGCTTACTGATGATTTGCAATGGAATGAAGAGCTACCACTCTTTATGGTAGGTAAGAATGCTTCTTTACGGATGGGACCTTCTTCTGCAAACTTAGACGGGGCTCGTCTCGGTGCTGAAAGAGTAGGCTGGATCATTCAGGAACAAAAGTCCAGTGGTAAATATGATTGGAACTCTTGCTGCAAGGAATGCTCCCACGAGTCAGTTGAGCCACTTACTTCTCAATTGGAAAGCAAACTTGATGCAGGTTCAGACTCTGACGGAAGTGAGGCTACAACAGAAGACGAGATGGACTTCTATGAAGCGCGCTTGATGCTCGCTAGTGGCCAGATGAATTGGTACAGTTTGCTAGAAGTAGAATCTTAGTTTTTAATAATACAATATAAATAATTATCTATCAGTACGAGAGAACATCCTTGTCATCGTCATCATCGGTGTCAACCTTCAAACCTTGTTTGCGGGCTTTCCATATTTTGCTGACTTTTCGAAGTGCAAACGCAGCGCTACCGGAACCCACCTGCGCCGAAATGCGGAAGAACTTCATCAAGATGAACTGATCGTCTTCGTCGATAGTATTAACCCCAGCCATTAGCATGGGCCACTGCATCATCATGATGGAGCATTGAAACAACAGTGGCGGCGGAGTTGAGATGTTGCTCAAGTATGACATTAGCGAGGTAAGTTTATGAGAGAGCAACTGCACCTGAGGTGCATCATAAGATTCCTTGAAACATCTAGTAAGAATTGTAATTAAAGAAGCCATCACATAACCTTGGTGTGAGGTGTCCATCCAACTGATAATAACCTGCTTTTTGTTGATTATTATGTCATCCAACAATAAACCTTGAGGTATCACTCCGTCCTTAAAATCCTGCGACGTTAAAATACATTTTTTGTTAACAAACTCTATTTCTGTCTGTCGGTAAAATTCGGAAAACAATCTCATGTATTCCATTGGGTTTTCTGGAACATAGTTTTCGTTGCTCCGTAGATGGTTCAAAATCTTGATTAAGTCTCGAAGATGGCAGATACAGTCGTTGTGATATCCACCCAATATATTAAAATCGTTTTCAACGATGATTCCCAATTGCTTAAGAACAGAGATCTCGTATTCGTCTCCAGCAGTTATCAACAAGTCAATCTCTTCGTCTGTCTTTAAGGTTCCACCTTGTTTGGAACTAATTCCCGCGAGAATCTCAAATCCAACAAACCAGCATTTGCAAAAAATGAGTACTGCTGAGCTTTTGATATTTTTTGAACTATTCTTCAACAACAAGTCTTTGGCACCACGAAGATGTGGTCTCCAGTCCTGCTTGATATTGGCGGCATTGGCTGAAGTCAATAATAAAACAGTGAGAAGTACGGCTTCGATATTGGAGTTGAGACTATTCTGATTCACCTTGGAGTCTTCACTTGAATTTAAAGCTGGTCCAAGTAACTTCAAGCATTTTGAAAGGTAGGTACAGTATGCCTCTTCATCTTCTGGAAGCTTATTCCGTTGGAAAGAAGTCTTTGCGCCATGAGCTAACACCGCAGCAAGAAGAAACGATTCGCTAGAAGCGCATTTTAGAATTATGTCTCTGGCAGGATTGAAGTAGGAGTTTGTTTCGTAGTCAAACGATCCAAACGGAAGAATAATCCCAGAAAAGTTGTTGTAGAACTCTTCCAAGTAGAGCTTCTCGTGAGTTTTCTTCACCTTGATGTAGTCAAACGGAACATTCCTTGGAATTATCCGTTCAATAGGACGATCATGGAGGGATGATGCCGGTGAGATTAAGATGTTTTCACTGCCTTCAAAATCATACTCCAGAGTCAACTTCTCGTTGTAATTTGAGTCAAAAACAATGCTTTGCACAAGATTATTGAGATCTGATGCCAAGACGTTCAAGTCATCGCGATCAAAGTACTGGAGCTCCGACTTTTGAAGGGGTTGAACCTGGTGATGATGTTGAGGTTGAGGTTGTGGTTGAGGCTGTGGTTGAGGCTGTGGTTGCGGATGCGGATGCGGATGTGATTGAGGTTGAGGATGTGAATGTCGTTGTGGATGTTGTTGGGGTGGACTCACATAAGGCACTCCGTGTTTATTAAGTTCCATGTACTTGTTATGAGGGTACTTGAGAGTGTTTGGATCATTCAAGAGGCTTCCGATTGACGACGGATGATATTTGGTGACTTGTGTATTGGGCAACTTATCACCATTAGCCACCTGCATTGGGGGCAAGGCATGCTGTAGAAACAACGGTTGAGGTGTGAATGGAATGTTACCGGGCTGATTTGTGTATGGAATTCCTTGGGGTGGAAACAGGTTATGGTTTTCGATTCTGGTTCGTTTAGGAATTTCATCTTCACGATTTTCGGCAAATGACTGTTGACGTGGCTTGCGGGTGTTGTCCAGCAACAAAAACGGTTCTGAGTTCAAGAGTCTGCGGGATACTCGAGGGACTCTCTCACCTTTCAGCGGATACGTGCATTCTTTCCGTAACCGTACGCATTGCCAACACTGAGGCTTTCCTTCATCGCATTTGATTTTGCGTCGTTTGCATTCACGACAACCTCCCTTGCTGTATTCACGTTTCAGCTTTGTGGAGAAGCCAAAGTCTAAAACGCTGGACGACATATGTACTAGAATAGAGCCCGTTGGATCTGGGGGTATCTAGGCAAAGTTGCATGTAAAACTAAACGGTGAAATGTCGCAGGAATCCGCGACATACCTGCCAAAAATGTCTTGACGCACTTCCGCCCTCCTCGGCCCCAAAATTGTTGGCACATTTCATGTTGTTTATGAGGCTGCTGGGTAACAAAGAGTGGCCAGATACTTGAACGGCAATAGTTGACTGTAAATTTTCGACAGCAACAAAAATAAAAAAATCCACTCAGTAATTATACGACAATTGACCTGGAACTATTTTTGGTTAATTGAATTGGACAGATTAGATCTTTTTTAGACCAATTCGTGGTGCTCCCACTACATACAAGTCTTTGTCAAAAAATCAATGAACCATCTCGATTTAGACTCTGCCACTTTATTCTTCGGAATGTAGCACGGTTAGTTTCCAACATTTTTTTATTATAGTCCAGCCAACCCTCTAGATTAATTGGGTCCACATGGGTGAAATTCATGTCGCCCGAAAGGGGCCAGGTTTGGGGTTTCATGCTGGCGTTGTATTATCCGTTTCGAGCCCTGGTACTGAGTAACATTGCTCATGAAAACGGTAATGTCTCCACCGACTTCCGCCAAAATCCCAGAACCTTATCCCATAATTGTGGCGACACAAGTAGTTGAAATGTAACCTAAATATCGCTTGTATATTTCCTAATCGGCACAATTTTGTTCCGTAAGCCTTTTATGAGCCGATAAATGCACAAGAGAAAGAGAGGGGTGAGGCTTATGTTCACCAACCTTGCGTTACCGGTTCGTATTTTTTTTTTTGGAGTGGGGGGAAAGAGTAGGAGGGTATTCGGTGTCATGTTTGGTGATTTTCACTCACATCACTGGATAAACACCTGGATGAAAACTGTTTGCCTATTTGTAGCATCATTAGTATTAAAATAATAGAACGTATGGTTTCTGTCATTCTAGATTCATTAGAAATTTTCCCCAATTTAAAGAAACCTTCTTCCTCTTTCATTCTATTAATATGTTCACAATCTTGTAAGCCTATAAGCTCCAGTTCCCCTGAGCCCCATATCTTGATACAATGTGTATATTGTTGGTTATATGCTCTTTGGGCAACAATTGTAGAAATCATTAAATAGAGTAAAACATCGCCGACTTCTTTACTGGCACTTCGATTTATTTTTCTTAAAATACTCTACAACAGAAGGAGCTATGTGGCACTCTTTATTACTTCTGCATTCCTCCCTGTTTTTGCATCATGCGGCTCCAGGATTTTCTCGGAATGAATCAATCAGGACATTAGGTTTGAAGTCTCATAATCTCACTTTTTAAATTTTTTGATAAGCCAGTATTGAATTTCTAGAATTACCGTTAAAAAAACAGAGTTCGCAGAGATGAAATCTGCGAGTGTTTGGTGACTTTCCCATCGCTGTAAACCTGTTTTAAATGCAAGCCCGGGTAATTTACCCTTGGACATTATCAGGCCAGAAAAAGACAATGCATTCTCAAACTTCAACTGGTAATCCTCTGTCGGTACTAAAATTAGTGGCTTCATGACACTACGTTATTTGCTAATTTTAAATAATATTTACCGATTCGTGCTCGGCAAGCTTAATTAACCTAGCAATCATATTACCCACTAAAACCGTAATCTACAGGCGAATAAAACGAACAATCTAATTCCAAAGTGAATGATATCAATTTTCTGAGCTCTGAACAATTTCGGAAAGATTTTGCAACCAGATTGCTCCCAAACAAGTCTTCATTCTGTTATTTACCGTCATGAATTTATTAAAATGCTAATACATATTTATATATATTTATCAACGATATTGAAAAAAAAAAAAAAACAGAACCATACATTTCCATTGGTGGAGAATGATAGTTAAACTATTATACAGGTGCGTTGGGTTGGTTGTGAGGTTATTGATACATTTTGTCTTATTGGTTCGTTAGCTATTATGTTTCTTTTTAGGAGGCTCGGAATCATCAACCTCACTTAGAGACCTTTTGGGTGGTCTATCATTATCCTTAGAGTTCAACGGAGTGCCAGCATTCGAGTTGTTCAAAAATTCATTCACATCGAACTCATCCAAATTGGGCTTCAAGTCTTCATGGATTTCATTGATGGTTGCCTGTTGTTGTTGCTGCTGTGCTGCTAACTTCTGGATCCAGTCCTGGGCTTGTTGAATGGATTGGCCTTGTCTAAGTATATTCTGTTCCAATCCAGCCATCAAATCAGCCTCATTTGAGCCCTCTATCGGCGTCCCAACTCGAATAAACTGTCCCGGCGTTCCAGGACCGATATATGGCGATTGGGTGTTTAACTCGGGGAAAAAGTGTCTTGGAGATGATACTGGAGCGTCTTGGTTCATGAGTTGTTGGTAAATTCTGCTCACATTGTTGCTTGGTTCGGCAAGTCCGCCATCAGGAGTGTTTCCATACAGTCTGATAATTTCTTCTATAGAGTCTGAATCAGTTGTTGTGCTGTCACGATGACGGTTCGAACGAACATTAGGTTGTTGTGGTGATCTTTTATGAGCCTGGTTTGTTAACATTAAACGAGGCTTCTGGTAAGGGCCCAAGCCGGTTTGAGAGTATGGGTTGGGCGAAGCTGGAACATTTTTGTTTACTCCCAAGTCGTGCTCCTGGTCCAACATCTTACCTGCATTATTACCGTATACTGCTGCTAAGAACTTAAGAATCTTGTCTAGAGTCTGAGCTTGCTGTTGGTGTCTTTCTCTGGTGAGGTAGTTTTCTTCCCATAAAGTTTTGTTATCTTTTCGTATTCTTCTCAAATCTTCACCGATAGCCATCTGATTGAGCTTAATTTGATCAAGTTCGCTCATGAGTAGCTGGAAGTTATTCTGGTTGGTTGAAGTTTCTGCTTCATCCTGTGCTGAATTGCTGTTAACAGTCTTGTTCCGTACAAGTTTGTCTAGCAAGTCCTCTCTGTCTCGAATAAAATATGGGTTTTCAAACTGACATATTTCCTCATTGGCCTTTTCATCCTTAAAAGTACCATTCGTGATATCCTGTACCTTGTGGAATCCATACATGTTTAATTGTCTCACGAAAGATGCAAAGTTATTGTGTTTGAAGTATTTGGGAAGAATAAGTTTCATGAATTCTTCGGTGTGGAAAACTTGGAACGTTTTGCCATCGTCATTCCAACGGATATATTCGTTATTGGTAGGGTCGTTTACCATAGACCATATCTTCATGACAAACGCTGGTCTAGCCTTCGGACCGCTACTCTCCTTCTTCTTTTTGGCGACAGTACTGGGTACTGCGGGAACTGGTTTTTCAGTCAAGGTAATGGGTTGGATGTTGATTCCATGCGGTATAACCGATTCAGAAAGAGGAGGAAGAGGAGGTAATGGTGCAGTTAAGAATTTAGGAGTCAAGGAATTAGTTAGGGCAATCTGGTTATTGTTGCTGGAGTTTGCAGTTGAGGTGTTATTGTAGTCATTAAGAAGGATTGGAGTGAGTCCCGAAGGGTCAGAGTTAGCATCGTAGCGGTTGGTATTAAATCCTATCTCACTGAGGCTATCAAAATTGCTCGGTTCCACCTCATTTGAGTGAGTATTGTTGCTTATCTGGTTGATGAAGTCATTATCGAAGGGTTCTTGTTCACGATTAATCACTTGGATGTCATTGTCGTCCAACTGTTCTTGCTTTACCGGGTTGTTGCTATGAAGATCTGCAAGCGAGCCATGTTGCTGATAGTTGGATGCCATGATACTTGTCTTCTTTAAAACTGGTTCTAGGACTTATTCAAAACTACAAACTATGGTAGAACATTCTAGATTTCAAGCAACTTTTTGTGTGATGGATGGGATGGATAGTTGGAATGTTTATGTAATTTCTTATGTAATTGTAGCATATCCCAATTGTAACCTTTTTCTTTCCTTTGTTGCTGCATTCTATTTTTTGAATGTAAATATATATATGTTTAGCAGTAGCTGAACATTATTCGAGAATTAGATAATCCATTCGTATATACAAGAGTTTGTTTCAAATATAACAGTATTTACAGGCTATAATTTAATTTGGTTTTAAAAAAAAATTCTCAGGCTTTAAAACAATTTTGCAACAATTTGCAATCTCAATAGTAACACTCACTTAAACTGTCAAGTCTTTCTTTTCCCAACCGGTTCCTCTGGTGACAGCCAAGCCGTTTTCTGGTTGAGGCTTGTCCGTATCGATCTTCAAAGCAAATGGGTTTCTGTCGATGTTTTGGTCCAAGTTGGCCAAAGTATGGTTGACTTCTCTGTGTTTAGCTTCATCGGCTCTGATTCTCAAGATAAGATCTTTGAATGTCGATTTCTCGGTCAATTCAGGATAGTATTGGACAGCTATGGTTGGAACGGTGATATTCTGGAAACCAGGCAACTTTCCGGAGTCCAAGTCATGCAACAAGTGAGTGTAGGTGGAAACAGCTTCTTCTTCCAAGTACCCAACAAAACGATGACAGTATTTAGGGTTTGCTAGATAAAACAAGAAGAACAAGTTACAGAATACACCTTGCCCCACGTAGATGATGGATCTGGTAAACCAAGAAGGGTTACCAAGCTTGATAAAGGTCAAGAGATGCATACGTTCGTTGTATGCTTCGTCCAACAAGGTTTCAATCCAAGCCTTGTCGCGCTTCAACAAGCGGAGTGAGTGTAGGTGCCTGATGAAAGCAGCAACTGACCCTGGAACACCCGCAACACTTTCCAAGAAAATGGCTCTAGTTAACCACTTGTTTTCGGTCATTTCATAACGGGTTCCCTTGAAATCTTCCATTTTGTCGGTTGGTTTCTTGTAGCCTGTGACAAAATCAAACGAGCCCCTGAAAAATTGGATCCAGTGGTGAGCAACTTTATCACCAAATGTACGAGGTTCACGGTGTTCGAACTTGACGGCAATACATTCTTCTTGAGAGAATTTGGGGTGAGGGAACAATGGATGTGTGATAAACTTGGTGTCGTTGTGCTTTTCAATGTCGTTGTTAGGGATGAGTTTTGTCTTGATGTCAAAGAATTTGGAAGGAGCTGCAGCTCTTGTGGAGAAGTGAGCGACAGAAGGAAGAATGACTGGTAGTCTTTGAATTGACTGCATCATAAATAAGTTAGTTATGTTGTTTATTAGAATGATAATGAAGAGAAAGGAGGGAGGTGTGTGAAAATAAGAGCAATTTATATACGAAACGAAATTGCTCCTTTTTTGCAATCATTCCTAATTTATCCTTAGCTTCAGAACCCGGTCCAGAAAAAAAAATATTAAGCAGCACTTTCTTACTATATGCGAGTAAGTTATTGGATAATTTAGGACGAGAAGAATGTTATTAAAATGAATATATTCCCAGAGATGGAGATCCCTAGAGGTGGTCAATAAGCTCACTAATACATACCTTGAATTGATATGGATGTTAAAGCAGAGGTAGAGAGGTATAGGACTGGATGGAAATCGGTCGAACGCAAAGCCCGCCTCAGTGGAAGCCAAGCATGGAGTAGAGCGACCCGTTTTCTGCCTTCTGTGACCCACGGCTAACAAAATCCACCATCGATTGACTGAACGGCGGGTTTTGATTTCCGGGGGTCACGCCTACCGGAATGGACTGCATGTATGATTCGTGTCATTTAATCAAAATGTCGCGCCCTCGTGTGACAAGCGGGACGACGAAGAGGCTGCACCTCGTGGGTTTTGTGTCACTTTCTACCAATTTTTCCTCATAGTCGCGGATTTTTATCAATTTTGGGAAAAAAGCACCTGTTCCACTCGGGACGCCCTACCGACGCATCTCTCACCCTTATGAAGCACGACCTAAGCAATGATTTCACTTCATGTTGCTGATGTTAATAATTTGGCTTGGGAGAAAAGCAAAGAAAAGAATCTAAAAAAAAAAAGAAAACGAGCGTGAACGTCATCGTCCCGCTTTTTTTTAAAATTTTATGTATATATATATAGTCGTATACAATTTTCTGCTCTAATAAGGATAATGGAGAAAACACCACCAAAATAACCTTTCCTCAGAGAGGTATATCACGACCACCAATTCATTTCGTCGTTTCTCGTTATAGTTTTTTTTCTAACCACGCCTGAAATCTAGAATCCGGCCAAACGCGCTCGGCAACACTAAAACAAATAAAAAAAAACACAACCTACTGCTTTGTGTGCAGTCTATTAAATTTTTTTAGTGAGACAGCTTTTGCCAGGGGAATCTGGTGTGCTGTTTACTACCTTCTTTTTTTGTTTTTGTTTTCACCAAACACCTTGGTTGCCAGAGAGGAGATAGAGTATTTGTTTGAACATGCCCTTCGCCTTCTCGAATTTCCTGAGTGATCCTTTCGCTATCACGACCGTTTCGTTTGGGGTGATCTCCTGGATCGTAGCCCTTGCCGGCGCCGCTGCGCTGCCCCAGAGTAAGTTCCCCCGTTTCTCCTGGTGGGGAATTGTCTACGAGATCCTTGTCATCATCACCATTACGGTGCTCTATCTTAACAACAATATCGAGTTGTACAAATTCACGTTGGTTGGTTTGGTTCTGATTGCATTCATTTACACCACCAACACGACAAACTCGTTGATCTACAACTCCAGCGAGTCCGCCAACTTGTGTGCTGCCGCTGGTTGCATCTTATTATCGATCCTCAATCTTATTTGGATCCTCTACTTCGGCGGACACCCCGAATCACCAACAAATCAGTTCATCGACTCATTTTCGTTGAAAACACACAATCACGACCATTTGAACAGCAACATTCCTTCCAACTCCCAGAAATTAGAAGACATTCACGACCCTGACGATGACTATAAGCGCTATGTCTCGTCTACTGCACCACCAATCCGTCCAGAGCCTCAGTTCCAGGACAACAACCTCAGACAGTCCCAGCTCACCACTGGCTTTAACGCGAATGCTAACGACAAAAACACGCCATACATGTCTTCTTCACAATTAAACGGCTTGGAGAACTTCTCTTCGTCGGACGTCCACAATCCGCAGCGCGACTTAACCACTACAAAGAGACAGACGGTGTATAACGACCAGCCAGCTCTGGCTCCTACAGGCATTACATTTAGATACAAGGCCAAGGCATTATACTCGTACGATGCCAATCCCGACGATATTAACGAGATTTCATTCGTCAAGGACGAAATCATGGAAGTTGACGATATCGACGGGAAATGGTGGCAGGCCAGAAGATCAAACGGACAAGTGGGGATCTGTCCTTCCAACTACGTTAAGTTGTTGGAGTAAAAGAATGTTTAGTTTCCTTTATTATTGTCCATTCATTTCTTTTCTGTGCTTCTAGTCATCTTTTTTGTTCTAGTTTAGTAGCTTGGTTTTAGGGGGTTTTTCTTTTGAGTATTATTAGCTGTACAATGTACATAGAAGATCTATTTTTTTTTTTTATTTGTAATAAATTCTTTTTGATTTTTACTTTAAACTTAATCTATTAGAAACTAGAGGAAAAAAAAAGAAAAACTGTTACACTATAAAGTCGGTCTTTTCCATCGTATTGGACCGAGAGAAAGATGCGTATCTCTGGAATGGATCGTTTCTTTGCAATTCATACTCGGGATTTTGCTTCGATTTCTTAACTATCTTGCGCTTATAGATGCGCTTGACCCATTTCCAGGCTTCACATCCAAGCAAGAACAAAATCGTAAACCCAAAGGCACATCCCCATTCCCAGCCAATGCCCTTATGTAAGAACACCTTGTTGTTGATAACAGGAATGTACACGACTGGGAACACCGACACGAATCCACCGATAATCGACCAGAACAAAAATTGGTTCAGGTACAAATCGATGGCAGTTTGCTTCCACCAGGGATTGTCGGTGTCTTGTCTCATGTAAAACAAAGAGTTGGTTGGATGGATACATTCCCATGCCAAGATAAGTGCACACCAAGTCATGGTTGCAAAGGAAGCAGATCTACCCCGGAAAACCAAACTACAAAGCTCACCAGGAGCATTTGTAGAGTTGCAGTCCAAACCAAGGTCACCGTTACCCTTTCCGTAAACAATAACCACAAATGTAATTAAACAACAAACAGCCATCCAGAAACCGTAAGCCATCATATCAATAATAACCTCCCAGGTGAAAATCGTACTATTAGGTGGGTTTTCCAAGATATCATCACTGGCTCTTTCTTGACCCAATCCCATAGCTGGGAAACAAGATGTAACCACCAAAATCCACAAAACTTCAACAGGAGAAAGCGGGAAAACAGAGTATCCGCTCTCATCAATAAAAGCTAAACCAATCATCAAGTACAATGCTTGGGCCACATTTTCAGCCAACAATTGCAACACAAACTTCTGAATATTAGAAGACATTCTTCTGCCTTCTTCGATAGCGTTCAAAATGGATGCAAAATTATCGTCAGTCAAAACAATATCGGATGCATCTTTAGCCACATCCGAACCATTGAGACCCATAGCAATACCAACATCAGCTTTCTTCAACGATGGGGAATCATTAACACCGTCACCAGTCATAGCAACAAACTTTTTACGACGGTGCAACGCATCAATCATACGAACCTTGGTTTGAGGAGCACAACGAGCAATAACCAAAGGCAAAACAGGCAAGTTGTCAATTTCTTCATCGGTCAATTTGTCAAATTCAGAAGCAGTCATCACCATAACCTTCACTACTTCCTCGCTGTAGTGGTACAAGTTGTGGGGTAAGATTCCAACTTCTTGGGCAATAGCACGAGCAGTACCTGGATGGTCACCAGTCAACATACGGACATTGATACCAGCCTTGTGGCACAACTTAACAGAATGGGCAGTTTCAGCTCTTGGTGGATCGTAAATACCAATTAAACCTTGGAAAATCAAGTTAGATTCAACATCTTCTCTGTTGGTCAAGTCCGTTTCCTTTTCGGTAGTTGTTTTGGTTGCAAATGCCAAAACTCTCAATCCCTGGGCCGATAAGGAGTTCATGTTTTCTTCAATCAATTGAACGTCGGTTTCAGTCAATGGAAGAAGTTCTTGGTTATCAAAATCAGCTTCGTTACCCTCGTCAAACTTGTTTCCATACCAATGAGTACAGCACTTGAGCAATCTTTCCACTGCACCCTTGGAGTAGACTTTGGTTTCGCCAGTTGCTTTGGTTTCGTAAACTGCAGACATACGCTTAATAGACGAATCGAATGGGAATTCGGCAATATGGTTGTATTGGTCTTCGAGTGATTCACGGCCGTAGTTCATTCTAGTGGTGAAAACTTGGATGGCTATTTCAGTTGCATCACCATGTCCCTTCCAAACCATTTCCTTAGTTTCTTCATCTTCAGTCTGGTGCAAAGTTGCAATATTTGCCAAAGTAGCTGTTAATAACCAATTGTTGTAGTTAGAAATCTCACTTGGAGAACCAGGAAGCTTGTCATTAAAGTCAATTTCTTCATCAGTGTCGTCAATTAATTTGGGACTCAACTTGGAATAATGGACAGTACCGAGATTAGGATTAAATGGTTCGTTTGAAACCTCAACATTGATAGTACCGATTGTTGGGATCCAAACTTTTTTGGCAATCATTTTTCCCTGAGTCAAGGTACCAGTCTTGTCGGAACAAATATCATTAATACCTCCAAGAGCTTCCAAAGAGTCTAATTTACGAACAATGACGTGTTTGGAAACCATTACTTGTGCCCCAACGGCCATGGTAATGGTTAAAACAACAATCAATGCTGAAGGAATCATTGAAAGAGCCACACAAATGGCATAAATGGCTACTTCCTTATTTACTCTCATCTTTTGAGAGCCCATAACGACAATGGCAAAGATAACAGCAATGAAGAACAAGAAAATGGCTAACCAAGACAACTTTCTTTGCAAGGGCGTACCAACAGTAATACCCAAGATATTACCAATAATATCTTTGATAGTGCCAAAGAAAGCACGAGTGTGAGTGGTGTTCTCGTCAACCTTTCTAATGATTCCTTTCTTTCCCTTTAAAGATAAGGCAATTTTTCCAATTTCAGTATTCAAGCCAGTTGCATAGACGATACCAGATCCTCTTCCTTTGGAGACAACAGAGGATGAGTAAACCAAGTTCAAACGGTCACCAACAGGGATAGTATTGGAATAAACCTTTTCGTGATTCTTGACCACAGGTAAAGATTCACCAGTCAACAAAGCTTCGTCTGTTTCCAAGTTCATGGTATTGAAGAGACGAATATCAGCGGGCAAGGTATCACCTACCTTAAAGTGGACAATGTCACCAGGAACCACTTCTTCGGCAGGAATTGTAAAATCATCACCATTTCTTGTGACTCTGGCGGTTGGAGAACTTAAGGATCTTAATGAACCCATTGTCTTTTCTGCCTTGAGTTCTTGGACAAACCCAACGGTGATGTTAATGCCGACAACGCCAGCAATGACACCACCAGAAATCCAATCTTTAATGGCAAATGCAATAATCATGGAGATGAGTAATACAAGAATCATGGCATTAAATACCTGGTGAGCTACAATACTGGTGTAACTGATTTTGTCATCAGCACCAAGGTTATTGTGACCGTACTTGCTAAGCAAGTCGGGAATATGAGACAGGCTTAAACCATTTTCGGTGTTAGTCTCAAAATGTTTTTCAACCTCTTTAACAGTGAGGCAGTAGTAATCTTCTGAGTTAGGTTCGCCCTTAGTATAGGAGTCGGAGGATGAGGTAGATGATCTGCTAGGCGTAGTATGAGTGTTATCTTGTTCAGTTTTAGACATAATATTCTATAATAAAGAACAACGATTGTTGCATTAGTTTCTCTAATTAGATGATTGGAGGGAGATGTGCCACCATATTTATATCCCTGTGGTCATGATAGCTGGCGGCTGTTAATTGTAAAGAAGAATGCATAAATAAAAAAAAAAATATTCCGCTTACAGAAAATTAGCTTATCGGCCGGAGTGTGGATTTTACAGAGACTGCAGGTTTTACGGTTTTTGAAACTAAAAGGGGTCCAGCCGTACCTGATAGAAGTTTTAGTGCTGTCTACTTTATTGTCACTGTGGTGAAAGTGGTGATTACAAGAGAAATTCAAGAAAGTCAAAAACCAGATGCAAGTATATATCTCCCTTCTCCTCTTCTACATCCCCAGCTCGGCCGAACTGTGTTCGGCGTCGATGGCAATCATTCCCAGAACTCTCGGCGCAAAGAAAAATCTGGCAGCCAAGAGACCTGCATGCAGAATTCAGACATGGGTGCCAAGAATGAGGCTGTGCACGTGCTCAAGATGGCATGGTAAGTTGCATATATTGATGACGCAATTACTCAACTGTGATAGTAAGCGTGATCGAGTACGTTAAAGCAACCGAGGGTACTTGAAACAACAGGAAATGTTTTAATAGGTCGGCAAAAAGATCTGGATTCATCTAAAGATCCGTATTTATGGTCTTGGTGGGGTATTTACGGTGTACAGAGAAACTGAAAGTTTATATGCCGAACGACTGCATACAAATAAACCCCAATTTTTATCAACGAATTTTTCTTACACAAGAAGTTTAAAAAGGGTACATCTCTCCAGACGTGGCTTGATGCAGGTCTTCACAAAGAGACTTGGTTCTATTAGTAGCATGGAATCAATATGGAGAAATTTGTCCCTGTTGTTAATAAAATATTCCTCTTATGGAGTTGTATTGATTCTATGTTCAATCCCAACCAAAGGCAGAGGAAGATATGACCAAAACCATATTGACGTAAAAATGTCAATGTTCCATGCGGTTCGTAAGGTTGCCAGAAAATAAATTGATTCTGGTTTCCAAGAAATTTTGCTTGTTATCATTTCTTTTCTTATCATTCAAAACTCCGAAATCTTGAACTAGATTCGCTAAAAGTGATATTGCTTTGCTGGCACATAGATTACGTCACATGTACCAGGCCTATGTCCAAACAGCTAGTGATATGCAACACTGTAGTTCTTATGTCACTTGGATCGTTAGTATATTCTATGAGATTAATGTTTCCTATTCTGGATTTAAAAACTGGTTCTGTAAAATAGCAAACGGGTCATGCGACTCATACCTATTTGTGGCCGTATCTGTTTGTGGATACACCCCACTTGTGGAAGAACTCGTTTGTCAACGTTCCTGTTTGTGGCCCATCCTTTTTGTGTTTCTGTGCATTTGTGTACACACGGTACAGCCGTATTGGCTGCAAAGTCGTAATATAAATAATTTCGCAACCACAAATATATTTCTTTCTAATTATCAACACATTGTTCTTTCTACTTTAACAATTGAAGTAGACTAATTTACAAACTATTATCAACAAACGACATATGCCTTTCCCTACTCACGACTTTACCAAGGATTACTTGAGAATCTGCTCCTTGCTCAAGGTTAAAAATAAGAGCACCAACCGAGTCAGCAAGAGAGAAAATTTCGAAGCAAAGTTGCATTCTTTTTGCAATCGCTTTAAATTTCTTAAGTTTCCAAGATTGAGAAAAATGTCCACTGAAAACATTTTAGAAGATCTTGATATGGTCTCAATTGGTTACATCGAACCTACCGAATTAGAGTCTAAAGTCGAAAATTATCAATCGCCAAAGTCTTTGCAACCGCTTGACAAGCTTGATTTCGAGGAACGTCCAGTCTCCCAATCAACACTATTATCAACTGAATTAAAACTGGAGTTTAAGCCAGTTAAAGAAGTAATTGATCCACAATCACCTAAAACATTTGATGAACCAGTTTCTGAATCTTTTGTAATTGTGGACGAACCACAAAAAGAATTAGAGTTAGAATATCCTTCGAGAAAAGAAAAGGAAGAGGAAGAAGAAGAAGAAGAAAAAAAAGCAGCTCACGAAGAGGTAGAAGTTGCATCATCCGCTACTTTGGTCAAACTTGAGTCATCCATGTTAGAATTCTTAGTTGAACCACCTAAGATTGCAACTCCTTTCCGTTACTTTACAGATGACGATCTGGAAGTTGACTTATCAAAAGGAATTGTTATTGACTGTAATGAGATCACTTACTCCATCGGGTTGGAATTCAGCTTTATACCCGTTAGGGGTTTTGCCTGCTTGAATCCTGGTACATCTGAGGTATCTACCGAGGTGTTCCCTACTGAAAAAGGACAAATGTTTTATCTCAGGATTCCTCTCGACCCTGAGTTTACAGAAAGATTAACACAGCAAGAAGAAGATGAGGCTCGAGCTAATATTCTTAGACAGATACAAGAGGAAGAGGGACATGAATTCAAGACTTCTTTCTTGTATGAGAATAAGTTTCCGGTGCCTTATCGAACTACCAAGAATGATTATACCATTCTGGAGTCAGAATCAGACATGGAATCCTCTGAGTCTGTAACTGAGGCTGAATCAATTAAGGATCCCTCTGAGTCTGAATCCTGTCCAATTCCCGCTGAATCTAAACCTTGTTCAATATCAACTGAATCTGAATGCAACTTAGGGTCCAAAGACTTAATCACATCCCCACTTACAAGCCCTGGTGATTTGATTGATATGCAATCTGAGTTATCTTCCTTGTCCGAAACCAACACTGAAGACGTTAAGTTTGAATTGTGCTCTGCTGAAGATGTGAACTCACAAGTTTACTCAATTATTAAATTCAAAACTCCACTTGCAGAGCATAAATCCTTTAAGATTGACGATAAAATAGAACTCAGACAGATTCCAGTATCCAAACCTGTGCTCAAGTCAGTTCTTAAGCCGACTGCGGCAGTAATTGAAACAATAGATGATCTGATGTGGTTCTCTGATGGATCATTTTCACAGTTGAATACTAAGAGAAACAGATTCTCAAAATTAAATTTTGCTATAATAAAGTGATACTAAAGGCAGTGTACTGGCGATGAAGTTGTTCTCGCCAAACATAGACAATTGAATTGGTGGATGGATTGTTATTTTAGACGAGAAATTTGCATATATTCCGGTTGTGATTGATATAAAGAAGAAAACAGGCCATGGGATATTGTTTCAGAATACTAAGAACTGGCCACTCCTAGTGTTTTGAAACAATGTCATTGTGTCTAAAGGTTGGCCCCCTTTGGATATGATGGAATAATGTTCCACATGTACTGTTTTTTATTCTTTCTATCCTTACAGACGGAATTTTGGAAATTTTGAACTAAAACAAACAAGAACTTCATTGAGATTTTGTCTGTGATTGCTTCAGGATACGTCACAATTGCTAATATTCTATTTTAATATACATTTCATGTCAACCGTGTAGGGTGTTGCATCCAATTGTTTGGTCAATGGGTGCAAAGCCTTATTGATAACTTAAAAAAAAAAAAGAAGAGTACATAGGATTAATAAACTTTGAGGTTTCAGGCTAATTGAACGGTATACTCACGATTCAGACAGGTATTGGTGGTTTTCGTTGAGATTGGGGAACTAGATTAATAGTGTGTGTCGTCAATGTCGCTACTGTACCAACCAACTTTTCTTGTACGCACAAAAGTAGCCAAAATTTTCTGGTGAAAATCATCATTAAAAGCATGGAGTCAGAGATCGTAGACCTCATAGAGCAAGGCTCGTATACCCAGGCACAGCAGCAGTTGGCCAGAAAGATAAAAAAGTATCCTCAAAGGAGTTATCTTTACGCTCTCAATAACCAGGTCCTCCACAAGCTAGGAAGGACTCAACAGGCTCTTGACAACAACTTGGCTCTCTTGGCCAAAAACCCTAATGACCCACTCACATTGTCCACGTTATATGAATACTTTATTTCCATTGGTGGACATGAGAAAGAAGCCAATCTGGTATACGAAAATGTCCTGAAACGGTACCCTACCACCAGTTTACCCGTGATGATGGACTGGTTTGAAAAATCGATTCCCAAGTACGATTTACGGCTCTACTCCAAGATCTTTACTTTTATCACAAAGAATAACAAGGAAAGGCTCTACATTTTCTGGAATGCGTTTTGCTACATGATCATGGTTACCAGGAATCTTGCTACCGAGAAGGAAAGTGGATTGTTCAAGTCTTTGGGCTTGAAGCTAATTGAAAGCTTGGCTCCATATGAAAACACCCAGGAATTGTATGTCTACATCAAATTATTGCAATTGAACGGTAAGTTGGATACGTTGGTAGAACAGATTCAGACCACTACCGTGCCTCTTGATTTAGATCTCAAGTTGATTTATCTAGAAGTCTTGGTGGAATCGTCCAGATGGGAACTTCTTCATCAAACTACTAGCCAGTACATTTTTGTTGAGAAGTTTAATGATTATGATACCTGGAAACTATATGTGTTGTCGGGCCATAAGTTGGGTAAATCGTACGATGAATTGCACGAGAAGATTGCGACTTACGAGCCATCAAGAAACTCTCTTCTCATTCTTATTGAGTTATCATTGCTTTATCGTGAATCACATGAAGATGTCTTTATGAGCTACTTTGAGAAGTTCGGCCACAAATTGTGTGGTTTCCCCGACTTGAAGAACTATATTTCTAGTATAGACCAGGACTCCTTACTTGCAAAATTGCTACTCCAAAGAGATCTGTTACTTGCTAGCAAGCCCACAACTGTTAATGACTTGACTAAGTTGGTGAATATCCAGAAGTTTGTCTACTATCTCACCAAGGATAAAAGTGACGACTTCTTGAAGCAATATGTAGAAACTAACAGGAAAGTCTACGCTTTATTCAAAGACAATACCAACGTAAGAGGTGGAGAGTTTGATTACAATCCACTTAACCAGTTGAACCTCATATCCATCATTATTGATGTCACTAGCCAACCAACCATCAAGACATTTATAAAGAACATTGTCATAATCATCCACTTGTTGAAATCGGACGAATACAATCATTCGCTCAAGTTGTGGTTGATCAAACTCTTATCCAGATTGAATGCAACAAACTTAATTCATTCTTACTACAGTTCCATGAACATCAAGATGGTTCAACACGATACCTTGAGCCACTTGCTTGCTCCTACTAATCCATCAAAGGATCACTTGAAAGAATTTATTGATATCTTTGTTTTCTATCTAAACGCTACCAAAGAGGTCCAGAAAAATGTGCAGTTTGGATTTAACCAAGGTATCTTTAACAAACTAGACAGCTTTATTAACTTTGGTAAGAGACTTGATAACTCTGTATCAAAGTATTTCGTGATATTATCTATTTTGCGGTTTTCTATGGTTATAAACGATCATGAATACGTGGAATACTTCCTTACTCATTTAAGAGAAAGCAATTTCATCGATGCTGAACTTATTGATAATCGTGACACCACGATTGAATGGAAATCAACTGGTATTTTTGACAAAAGCGATGTTCTTGAGGGTCCACAAGATCACAACATAAAACTGGAGCTTGTCAAGTATCTTATTTTGTTTGGTAAGGATTCAACTAAGCTTATGAAGCAATATAACAAGCTCACCGGCAATTCTAAGGACTTGTTTGTCAAGCTCAACCTGAGCATTCTCAAGTTATACTATCAAAAGTTGAATTCTAGTGAAGAACTGTCAAATCTCAACTTTGTTTTGAAGAACTTGAAGTTTGAGAAGGTCAAAGCTCTCTTCGCCGATGAGCTTTTGAGCTGGCAAACTAACAAGGCTTTGGTGCAAGCATCTGAGTTAGTCAGAATAATTCAAATGCTGTGGAAGCGTTCGCCATCAAATCCTATCAACAAGCAGTTGAAGCCGGTTGTTGATCAGTTTGTCAGGGATATGAAGGCTTCCAACGTGGTATCTCAACAGAAACAAGAACTCAGTATAATCCAAGAAGAATTGAGTGGAGAACTTGCCGGTTTTGACACTGAATCGTTTTCTCTCTTGGCTGATTCAATCACTGAATCGGCTTCGTTCCTTAGAAGTTTATAGATCCCTCTTTATTGCTCAATTATTGGAACTTTTTGGAGGTAATTCCCATCATTGTAGTCATATCATTGATTTGTTTGAGTCCCAAGTTGAGCAAATAACGACGTTGGTTCAAGTCAGTCTCGGCAGCATTCATTCTGAATTCTCCCTGCACATACTTCAACAATGATTCCTTCTCGTGGTTTTTATAAACAAGTCTCAAGACATCGCGGTAAATTGACTTGAGTCTCTGACGAAAGAGAAACTCTTCTAGCGGAAGTACTTTGGCAAACCGAGATGATCGTGTGGTATAGGTTCTCATCATCGTGATATTTCTCAAAGTGTTACAGAGAACAAAAAAAATTGAGATTCAAACACGAATTCCTGTACATAGGTACAAGTAACGTCATCACCATATCCTACTAATGACAATGACAAAACTGTTTAGAAGTATCGAACCACTGATAAATTGAATCAATGGAACTTGCAAGGATCAAGTTAATTGTTCAATTGGACCGACAACAAAAAAAGTGAGACCAATTCAATTACCCTTGCAAGTCCCCCGTGGTATGTTGTGTTACAAAGTTGTGAAATCTTAAATGAGCGCTTAAGTGATTATTAATAGGCGGACTACGTCATAGTTAAGGGCATTGGTAGATCCTTTAAACGGAGACGCGTGGTCCCAAGAGTATTTTTGTTGGCAAAGACAGAATAATGTTTGGCGTGGGGAGTTGACCCGATTTGGAAATGGACCCGACAAGTCGTTAGTCGCCAGATTTCTCCGCATTTTTTCCCGGTCGAATAATGGGGTGCATTTTTTGAAAGATCACTCAGAATCTGAATTTTGCAGTATATTAAAGGCCTGCAGTTCTCCCGTAGATAAACTTTTAAATTTACAAAATAAAAATGTCTGGTTTCTTAAGAGTTCGTGGCACGAAGATCGTCAATTCCCAAGGACAACCGGTCGTATTGACTGGAGCGGGGATTGGTGGCCATTTGAATATGGAAAATTTCATTACTGGGTATCCAGGACACGAAACTGAACACAAGAAAGTCTTGAAGAACGCAATTGGCCAAGAGAAATTTGATTTCTTCTTTGACAAGTTCTACGAATATTTCTGGGATACCAAAGATGCTCAATTCTTCAAGAATGAGTTGGGGTTCAACTGTTTACGTATTCCATTCAACTACCGTCACTTTCTTGATGATGAGGGCGATCTTTTTCAAATAAATCCAAAAGGATTTGAAAGATTAGATAGAATTGTTGACATTTGTGCCCAGCATGAAATCTATACTATCTTGGATCTTCATACCCTTCCAGGTGGTCAAAATCAGGATTGGCATTGTGACTCAGGTATTCACAAGGCTCTCTTTTGGGATTTCAAGGTGTTTCAAGATGTTGGTGTCAACCTCTGGCAGAAATTGGCAGAGCATTATCGTACAAATACTTGGGTTGCTGGATATAATCCAATTAATGAGCCTGCAGTTGCCGACCATAGCCAATTGATTGCTTACTACCAACGTTTAGACAAAGCTATTCGTGAAATTGACCCCGACCATATTTTATTCTTGGACGGTAATACCTACGCTAGTGACTTCAGACAATTTCCTCTGGGCCCATTCATTGAAAATGCGGTTTACTCGATCCATGACTACAGTATATATGGCTTCCCTAACTTAGAAGGCAAACTTTACCAGGGAACAGAAGAAGAGAAGTTGAAAATTAAGACACTGTATCAACGCAAGATTGAGTACATGGCGGCCAATAACGTTCCAGTGTGGAATGGAGAGTTTGGTCCAGTGTATGCCTCAGAGGTACGTGGTGACAAAGACCCTGAAGTTATCAATTCAAGTCGTTACAAGGTCTTGAAGGATCAATTGGAAGTTTACCGTACTGGAGACCCTTCTGGCGACCAAACTCCTATTAGTTGGTCGATCTGGCTTTACAAAGATATTGGGTATCAGGCATTGACATACGTGTCGCCAGAATCCAAGTGGTTCCAGGTGCTTGGTGATTGGCTTTTAAAGAAAAAGAAGTTGGGGTTGGACAGATGGGGAAACGATATTGACCCTGCCTTCGACAAGTTGTACCTGGATCTCGTCGACCATATTGAGACTTCAGTTAAGGTTCCAAAACTTTATCCTAATCTCTGGACCGTGAAGGATTATGTGACCAGAGTTACTAAGGATATGTTTTTCAGCGAAGTTGCCCAACATGAGTTTGCTGAGAAATTTGTTGGATTAAGCTTCGAGGAGTTGGACGAATTAGCTGCCTCGTTCAAGTTTGAAAATGTGCTCCAAAGGCACGAATTAAATAAGATTTTGAAACAATACTAGTTTTATCTTAAATATAATTTAATGTTAAGATTTAGGCTCTAATTTAGTCCCGGTTTTGTGCAATACGATCTTTTGCCAATTGTGTGGAGATCGGATGTTTTAAATTACGGTTGGTAGCCCTGGTTTCCCCACCCCCACGAAAATCTCGTAAAATTATGCCTACGCTTCCACTACTCTTTTAGGAATGCGTTCCGAACCGATTTGTGTGTGCGAGTCCCCGTCTCCCGATTGGGAAACCACTCCGACCCGCATTCGCGTCTCTACCCCACCAACCATCGCCTCAGCCAGAAGCCAAAAGCTAACTTTTACTGGTATAACGGGCCAATTTTCGGACAAGATTGTGTTAGATATGCATTCTAACCGACCGGTTTAACCCCTGTCACCAATTTTCCCGAAAAATCCGCCTCTCAAACCCACCAAAACTCACCCCTCATCATCCCCCACCATTGATTCGAGACCAGACTTGTAATATAAAAAGGGCCAGGACGCTCCCAAGATCTCTGACTTTTTTTTTCAGAACAGCAAGTATTTCTTTCTATACTACAACATGGTTCAACAATTAGACGTCGAACAATTGCTTCAAGAATTGACCTTACAAGAGAAGATCTCGCTTTTGGCGGGGGTCGATTTCTGGCACACTTTCCCAATCGAAAGATTGAACATCCCTTCAGTCAGAGTTTCGGACGGTCCAAACGGTATTAGAGGTACCAGATTTTTCAACTCCACTCCTTCTAACTGTTTCCCATGTGGTACGGGTTTGGCTGCTACCTTCAACAAGGATTTGTTGTACGAAGCTGGTACTTTGATGGGTGAAGAAGCCACTATGAAGGGTACACACTGTATTTTGGGTCCTACCTGTAACATTTTGCGTAACCCATTGGGTGGTAGAGCTTTTGAATCCTACTCCGAAGATCCATTGTTGTCCGGTCATGCTGCTGCTGAAGTTATTAAGGGTATCCAGAGCAAGAAGGTTTTGGCTTGTATCAAGCACTTCGTTGCCAATGACCAGGAACACGAAAGATTCCTGGTTGACACCCTCGTTACCGAGAGAGCCTTGAGAGAAATCTACTTGAAGCCTTTCCAGATTGCTATTAAGGATGCCAACCCAAGAGCTTTGATGAGTAGTTACAATGTTGTTAACGGTGAACACGTTTCCAGTTCCAAGAAATTGTTGCAAGACACTTTGAGAAAGGAATGGGGTTATGATGGTTTGACCATGTCCGACTGGTTCGGTGTCTACGATACCAAGAAGTCCTTGGATGCTGGTTTGAACTTGGAAATGCCTGGTCCAGCTAGACTTAGAGTTCTTCTTCCTACCGGCCATCAAGTCCACTCTCGCGAAATTCACGAAGATGTTATTGATGAAAACGTCGGTTACGTTTTGAGATTCGTTAATGAATGTTTGGCCAGTGGTATTCCTCCAAACTCCGAGGAAAAGCCAAACCTCTCGCCTGAATCGAGCGCTTTGTTGAGAAAGATCGGTGGTGAATCGATCGTTTTGCTTAAGAACGAAGAAAACGTCTTGCCATTGGACAAGTCTAAGAAGCAAACCGTGGCTGTTATTGGACCAAACGCCAAGGCTTCTCAAGAATCTGGTGGTGGTTCTGCCTCTTTGAACGCCCGTTACAAGATCACCCCATACGAAGGTATCAAGGCCAAGGTTGAAGAAGGTGGTAATGCCATCACTTTGGACTACGCTTTCGGTGCTTTCTTGGACACCAACTTGCCAGATGTCGGTCCTCTTTTGACCAACCTCAATGGTGGTATTGGTGTTACCGGTAAGTTCTACAAGCATCCATCAGGAACTAAAGGTGACCGTGAATTGTTCGAGACCATTGACTTGCCAACCTCGAGAATCTTTATGTCCGACTTCAAGAGCGATGCTCTCGAAAGCAAAGACAACTTGTTCTACGCTGACTTTGAAGCCACTTTCGTTGCTGATGAAGATGGAGCCTTCGACTTCGGTGTCTCTACCTTTGGTACTGCTCAGCTCTTTATTGATGACGAATTGATTATCGACAACAAAACCAAGCAAACCAAGGGTGACTCGTTCTTCTTGGGAATGGGTACCAGAGAAGAAAGAACCTCCAAGGTTTTGGTCAAGGGCCAAACCTACAAGATCAGAGTTGAATTCGGTACTGGTCCAACCTACACTTTGCTGTCTGATCACACTGAAAAGGGTGGTGTCTACTTTGGTTACGCAAAGAACTCGACTACTGAAATCGAAATCGCTAAGGCTGTTGAAATCGCCAAGAAGGCCGACAAGGTTATCTTGTGTGTCGGTATCTCCAAGGAATTCGAATCCGAAGGTTTCGACCGTCCTAACATGGACATTCCAGGCCACACCAATGAGTTGATCTCTGCTGTTGCTAAGGTTAACAAGAACGTGGTTGTTGTCAACCAGTCTGGTTCTGCCATTAGTTTCCCATGGATCGACGAAGTCCAATCCGTTGTTCAAGCCTGGTACGGTGGTAACGAATTGGGTAACACCATTGCCGATGTCTTGTTCGGTGACGTCAACCCTTCGGGTAAATTGTCTGTTACCTTCCCTAAGAAGATCTCCGACTGTCCAGCTTACCTCAACTTTGGTTCTTCCAACGGTAGAGTCTTGTACGGTGAAGACGTCTTTGTTGGTTACAGATACTACGAAAAGCTCGAACGTGATGTTTTGTTCCCATTCGGTTACGGTTTGTCCTACACCACCTTTGACATCTCCAACTTGAGTGTCTCTGCTGACTCAGAAAACGTTTCCATCAAGGTTGACGTCACCAACACCGGTAAGGTTGACGGTGCTGAAACCGTCCAAGCTTATGTTGAACACGTAAAGCCAAAGATCATCAGACCGGTTAAGGAATTGAAGGACTTCGGCAAGGTCTTTGTTAAGGCCGGTGAAACCAAGTCGGTTGAATTGACTATCTCCATCAAGGAAGCCACTTCCTACTGGAACGAATACAAGAACAAGTGGGAATCCGAAAAGGGTACCTACAAGGTCTTGGTTGGTAACAGTAGTGACAACATCTTGCAAGAAGGCGAATTCAAGACCGAAAAGGCTTTCTTCTGGTCAGGTTTATGATTCTATGAGGCTGTATAGCAAATTAAAATGTTACGACACGGTTTTAAAAAGATCACAAAGTAATCGCCGGGCATACACCGGTACTGTAAGAATATCTTCACTAGGTTGTAAAGCAAAATAAAAAAAATGTCCTTATATCCGGGCTAAATATCGTGTATTTATACCTTGAACTAGAAAAATATACGGACTTCGGGATCGGATGCGGCGAAACCGATGAACGAAGAATGCTGCGTCCTTCTTCGGAGCTCGGCTTTATCGCACCGATATCTGCGATCAGTGTGACACAAAACCACGGTTCGCGTGCGTGGCACACCCCAAACCGAAGTGTCGGACATATCGCTGGAACTCAAACTATAAAACCAAGACCCTTCCCCGATATCGGTTGGGACTATATTCCACAACAAAAACAATCATAATGACTACAGTACAATCTATGGGTGCTACCACCAAACTTTCACAACACGAGATGCTCCCTGCTCCCAACGATATTGGAGCATTGGCTAACAGAATAAACGCCGAGACCAAATCTCTTCACGATGCCGTCAATAAGATGGTGACTTTCAGATTGGCTTTGGCTCTCAGAGACGGAAGAGTGTACCGCCAGGGATTGCAAAGTTTCTACCACTGCTTTGCTGCCATTGAGAAGAGCTTATACAAACAACTTGAGAAGGACGACGAATGGTCGGAGATGTTGAGATCGGTATGGAAGCCAGAATTTGCCAGAGCCGACCGTGCATTCCAGGACTTGATGTTCTACTACGATGACCAAAAGGAGAAGTTTTCCCTGCCTATTATGTCTGAACAAATTGCATTTTCCAACCACATTCAACAGGTGTGTGCTGAAAAGCCATACCTTTTATTTGCATATCTCCACGTCATGTACTTGGCGTTGTTTGCCGGAGGCAGAATCATGAGATCATCTTTTGCCAGAGCTACTGGAATGTTCCCCCACAAAGACGGTATGAAGCACGAAGATATAGTAAAGATGGGAACAAACCTCTTTAACTTTGATGTGGCTGACGAAAACTTGTTGAGATTAGTATACAAGCGTGACTACGAGTTGGTGACGAGAGCAGGCTTAACAGAGGAACAGAAGTTGGAAATTATCGACGAATCAGTGTACATTTTCGAACAGAACGGAAGATGCTTACAGGAATTGGAAAGACACAACATGAAGAGATTGAAACAAAAATGGAGCTACATCGCCGTGACCAAGGGTCCTATCGTTGCCATTGTATTGTTCTTCTTGTTGTTGATGCACTACATTAGAAAATTAGCTTTGTTCTAAACTTAATACTTTTATACCTTTGTACATTATTAATACTAGCTCAACTAGGGATTTTGGGAATCTATTAATCTTCTTCTTCGTCTTCTTCGTCTTCATCTTCTTCATCTTGAGTCTGTAATTCGTTGGTTACACCGTTTTTATGGTCCTTGATCCAGTTTTCGGTCCATGCCACGATTCTTTCGACGTTTTCTTCCATCTCTTCTACCGAATTGGACGTCAATTCAATCACGATTTCGGGAATGTAAGATTCTCTTGCGTCCTGTAAAATGACTTCCATGATCTCACAATCAATATTCTCCTGGATTTTGTTATCTTTGTATCCTCTTTTTTGTAATCTGTCAAACAAGATCGAGTTATCGGTCCGTAACACCACCACCAAGTCGATCAAGCGTTCAGGAAAGATATCGCAGCAGTGCCAGTCCACAAGAACACCTCCTTTGACAAGATCAAGCTCGAGAGAGTCAAGTAACTTATCTTCATCGACCACAGACGTGTCAAGAACCTCATCGTAACTATCGATACAATCTCTTTCTTTCGCGATGTCCGAGATCGAGAGATGTGTGAATCCTGGCTTGATCTCGTTGAGCTGCGCAACCAAACTCTCGGAATGCGAAGTCTTACCACATCCAGGAGTTCCTGTGACTATAATGTTGGGAATATAACGTCTCGACATCGTGTAAGAATTTCGAATTGAGATTCAACGGAGAAAGGAAGTGTGTTTTTTAGCAACTCATTTTACTTTTCTTTTCGTTCTTTTTTTTTTTGATTTTTTTGGAGTTTTGAAGAAGGCGTGCGCGTATCAATTATTCAACGAAATTGGCACAGAAGGTTCCTCCAGCTAAACTTGAAACTACCTCCTAAGCATACTAGATATATAACCACAAAATGCGTACGTTCAATGTAGAGAAGTTTGTGTTGTTGTGAAACCTACTAACATTGTTTAGCTACATTGCCTCCGGGACTAGGAGCGGCTGAAACTGCCAGTGAAAACGAAATGGATAAATATGGCATGGCGGGCCTCAACTCACTAATCAAGATGGACCAATCAGACTACACAACATTTGCCATAGGGCAGGATATAAGCAAGTTGGGGTTGGATTTGAGTAAAGGATCACTGATCTTGAAGAATTTGGCCAGTCCATGGGCCGAAACCTCGCGTTCTGAAGTCGAGCCATACTTTACCTTACCGAAATCTATCCAGGCCGACCAGATCGTGCCGGCACCTGGACCCTGTGATAACAAGATTCAGCTGTTTACAGATGAAACGCTATTCTACATATTTTACATGAAACCCCGCGATACACTACAAGAATACGCCGCCCGCGAGTTGGTGGCCCGCAACTGGCGCTACCACAAGGACATACAGGTCTGGCTCACCAAAGACAGCAACGTGGAGCCGGTTCTCATCAGCCAGGACGTGGAGAAGGGTGTGTACATATTTTTTGATCCTCATAACTGGGAAAAGATCCGCAAAGAATTTGTGCTACATTACTCCAGCGTCCAGGCCTAGATCTCTACATGTAACAATAATAAAATCTTTCTAATCAGCATGGATATTCTATTCCTTTTGGTAAGTCACTTTATCAACTTTGACATCTCCGTTCAAAAATGTATAGATATAGAGCGTGCAAGAACTGCCTTGCGTATCCAACAAGCAGAACGATGGAGTAACATTAAATTGCTCCTGGACTCGATTGAGTATTTCCAAATCAATCTCAGTCGAAGAACCCAGCTCGTTTTGTTCGTTTCTTGGCATTTCAGTTTCTTTATTATCGTCATTTTCTTGTTCTTGTTCCTCTTTTTCGGCACTTTCTTCACCTTCAGACTCTTTCTTCTCTCCACTCCCATCACCTTCTTTCTTCTCTTCTTCTTCTTCTTCTTCTTCTTCGTCTTCCTCTTTTTCTTGTTCTTCTTCCTCTTTTTCCTTTTTTTCTTTTTCTTCTTTCTCCTCCTCCTCCTCTTCTCCTTCTTCTTCTTCCTCGTGTCTAGCTTCAAAACTAGGAGCTCCGGTAGCACTGCCTGGATTTATAAAGAACTTTCCGTCTAAAGTGAAAGCTTCGACTTTATGTGTCCCTCCCCACACCAAAATATCCACATCCAACTCCCGTGCTAAGGCAGATAACGCAGCAGGATCGCCTTTAGGCACGATCTGGTATCCGTTGGTGAACCCAATCCGTAACTTGTCTAAAACAATGACATTATAAAGGGGCAAGTTCGTCTCTCTTTTCGTCACTTCTGTCACCTGCTGTGCCAAGATATTACTAACATCAAACTCTCCTCGCACCAAATGCAAAGCTGGTGATAAGTTGGCAAGAAACTTGACGGTTTCAAGAGAATTCACCACATTTCCTAAACATATCACCTGTGAAATCTTGTTATTGGTGGGAATCGAGTCGGGATTAGGACTGAGAAGCTTCTTGAACTTTGATGGAATATCAACCGCCCGCTCAGGGATAAATAAGTCTCCAATTGCCAACGTTAACATCCTCTTTTATCACCTCTATGGTTGTTGATTACGAGGACTTTCTATATGTAGGCTGATATTTATGAGGAGTGCATACAGTAAATGTGATAACCAAACGGAATTTAAATTCACACTATATTTATACAGTTTCCCAAACGGCTCGAACCAACCCATTTATGCAATAAATATATGTTGATTTGTTTGTTTCCATTTGTCTCAGAAAACTAACTCTAGCCTCATTTATTTTATTTGTGCCACTTTATTTTTCTATCTTGTATCATTTTAAATTAAGGATAAATCCTACTGATAATATATCCTAAAATCACAAATAAAATTATTGATCTGGTTTTGGTGTATATTTTCATAGAATCTAACTGATATAAAAGTCCGATATAGTGTAACGGCTAGCACGGTTCGCTTTCACCGAGCAGACCCGGGTTCAACTCCCGGTATCGGAGTATTCTTTTTTTTGGTTTTCAACTCTTTTTTTTTCAATAATTTTTAATACATTGCGGCATGGATTTAGTTTGGTCCCAAGGATGCTTCACCTTAAATCTTTTCCAAACACATCTTTCTAAGTATTTTCCTTGTTATTATAAACTGGATTTTTAACCTGTTGCCATAAACTAAGATTTTGAATGGTTTTTTATTTCATTAAGTCAAAATATTAGTTAACAATTTCTTCTTTTTTACAATTCTCAATTAATTCAAGATTTTCATTATTCCAGAAACCTGGAAGGAAAGTTGAAGTTCCCATTTGCTAGCAGCAATTAACCAGAGTATTATTTGGAGATACTAAAATTACCTAACTTTATAAGTTTAAAGTTTACTACCTAAGGTTGTAGGTCCCTTCTGCATTGTAGCATATAGGGGAAATTATTTTCGTCTTTGGAGTGCATGTTAAATCAAAATCTGCCTTTATGGCCAAGTTGGTAAGGCACCTCACTAGTAATGAGGAGATCGTCAGTTCGAATCTGGCTGAAGGCATTTTTTTGGCGCTTATTTTTGCAACCTATTTATATTTTTAATCAATATACCACAACTACCACTAACAGTATCTATGAGTGTCGAGAAACCACCACCAACTAGCCAACATGGTGAAGATGTAGCGTATGAGGGCTATCAGAACTATCATCAATCCATGCTGTCAAGAAATTTCACTCCTGTTGGAGGCGGCTACCTTGCCGAATATGATGACAGATACTCCAGTTGGTCATCCAAACGCCAACCACCGTTATCCGCCAGCTCAATTTACAGAATTATCAAGGAGCTTGGCTCAATATTCGGATTCCAAGATGACAATGTTGAAAATATGCACGATTTCCTAATGGTACAATTGAATTCAAGAGCCAGTCGGATGTCTTGCAAGGAAGCATTACTATCCCTTCACGTTGAATACATCGGAGGAGACCAGTCTAATTTTAAAAAATGGTACTTCGCTTCTCAAGTTTATGTTGACTTTGATGTTGCTAAAGGCTCAAAGTCCAAAGCTGCCAAACCTTTGAATTCAGAGAAAGATGGCGCTTACATTCCTGACGACTTGGCAGAATCCAATAGTATTTTGGACTTAGATTATAAATGGCGTCACAGAATGAATAATCTTTCAAACGTTCAGTACGTCACGGATATTGCACTTTACTTGCTTATCTGGGGTGAAGCAAACAACGTCAGGTTTATGCCTGAATGCTTGTGTTTTATTTTCCAGTGTGCAAAAGATTATTATGAGGCAATCAGGGGAAGAAATTTGGTGCAGGTACCAGCCTCACCATTTTTCTTCCTAGATCGTATCATCACACCTCTATACAACTTTCTAAGGGACCAACAATACCATTGGGTAAATGATAAATGGATGAGGAAGGAGAAAGACCATCTGAAGATCATAGGGTACGACGATGTGAATCTGTTTTTTTGGCATCCTCGAAATCTCAAACGTATAAAGTTGCAAAATGGACAACGCCTTATAGATTGTCCAAAAGAAAAGAGGTACGAAATGCTTGAAAATGTGACTTGGGATAAACTATTTTATAAGACTTACAATGAAAAGAGAACTTGGTTACACACCTTTGTTAACTTTAGCAGAATTTGGATTATTCACGTCACTATGTTTTGGTACTACACCAGTTTCAATTCCCCAACACTATACACCAAGCAATATCAACAATTATTAGATAACCAACCAGCCCCACAAGTGCAACTAACAATTGTTTCTCTTGGCGGGGCTATTGCCTGTCTAATATCTATTTTGGCAACCATCAATGAATTTAGGTTTGCTCCTAGAAAATTTCCATCTTCACATCCATTATTTGGAAGATTAGTATATCTCATAATTTTAACCGTGGCAAATATTGCGCCTTCTGTTTATATTCTTGGATTCCTTCCTTTTGATGCACACTCCTTGCATGGAACCAAAATTGGAATTTTACACTTGGCATTATCAATTTTGACCTTTCTTTACCTTGCAGTTACTCCTCCAAAAAATTTATTCAGCCCACTCCTCTCGAGCTCTAATCAAGATGTTTTCACAGCCTTGTTTCCAAAACTTCCAAAAAGGGGGCAATTATTTTCCTATATCTTGTGGTTAAGCGTATTTTTGGCAAAGTTTACTGAGTCTTACTTCTTCTTAACATTATCAATAAGAGATCCAATAAGAGTGCTCTCAATAATGAAAATGGATAGATGTATTGGTGATATTATCTTTGGTGACATTTTTTGCAAACAGCAAGCACGAGTGACCATGGTGCTCCTTCTTTTAGCAAATTTTGTCTTGTTTTTCTTGGATACTTATCTTTGGTATATCATTTGTAACTGCATATTTTCAGTGGGTCTATCCTTCTCTATAGGAATTTCCATCTTCAGTCCTTGGAGAAACATTTTTTCAAGACTACCTGATCGAATTGCAACCAAAATTATATTTTCCAATGGAAGAAACAAAGGTTCACCAATGTTCGTGGTTTCACAGGTGTGGAACAGTATTATTATATCAATGTACCGGGAACATTTGTTAACCTTAGAGCAGGTGAAGAAGCTTGTTTACAAAAGTATTCTGGACGACAAAGGAAGTGGGTTAACAAATATAGTCCCACCATTATTTTTTGTGTTTCAGGATGATAGCACTTTCAATATGAATGACTTCTTTGCGCCAGGAAAAGAAGCAGAACGCAGGATTTCCTTTTTTGCTCAGTCATTGTCAATTTCGTTGCCAGAACCATACCCTACAACAGAAATGCCCGCTTTTACTGTGTTAATTCCCCACTACTCCGAGAAAATAGTCTTGAGTCTACGCGAAATAATCAAGGAAGATAAAAATTCAAAGCTATCACTTTTAGATTACTTAAAGCAGTTGCAACCAAAAGAATGGGAAGAATTTGTCAAGGATACAAAGGTTTTGGATTTGGTTTCCTCTAGTAACGAGGAATTCGATTTTGATAGTCCCGCATCACCACCTGAACTAAATTTTGATAGTGGCCAATCTGAGAAGGGAGGAAAATTTGATTACGACAGAAGCAGAGTTGATGATTTACCATATTACTGTCTTGGATTTAAAAATTCATCTTCCGAATTCACCTTGAGAACAAGATTATGGTGTTCACTTCGGTCACAAACGTTGTACAGAACAATTTCAGGGTTCATCAATTATGAAAAAGCTATAAAGATATTGCATAGAACCGAGAATCCCAATCTTGAACAAAGTTACAATGAGTTTCCATATCAAATTGAGAAACGGTTAGACTTCCTTACGCGTCTGAAGTTCAATCTTGTGATTGCAATGCAAAGATTTCAACACTTTTCCACAACAGAGAAGTCAGATGCTAAGGTTTTGTTTGACGCATTTCCGTCAATTAAAGTGTCTTACTTGGAAGAAGAAATAAACGAACTTGGAGAAAAGATTTACTACTCAACATTGCTAGATATATCATCTAAACATTCAAATGGAGAGTATAAGAAAAAATACCGTATTAGACTTTCAGGCAATCCAATTTTAGGAGATGGTAAATCTGATAATCAGAACAGTTCAATTATTTTTTATCGAGGAGAATACATTCAAGTTGTTGATGCTAACCAAGATAATTATCTTGAAGAATGCATAAAGATCAAAACTGTATTGGCCGAATTTGAGCAAATAAGCATGGATGTCTCATCAGAATATGTTCCAGGCACTGTTTACAACAGAAATCATTTCCCAGTGGCTATATTGGGTGCAAGGGAATATATATTTTCCGAAAAAATTGGTATCCTAGGAGATATTGCTGCTGGAAAAGAGCAAACATTTGGAACATTATTTGCAAGAACTTTGGCTGAAATAGGGGGGAAACTACATTATGGACATCCAGATTTTTTGAATGGGATATTCATGACCACGAGAGGTGGAGTATCAAAGGCACAGAAAGGTTTACATTTGAATGAGGATATCTACGCCGGAATTATGGCAACATGTCGAGGTGGTCGAATCAAACATTGTGATTATTTTCAATGCGGAAAAGGAAGAGACTTAGGTTTTGGTACCATTCTAAACTTTACAACCAAAATTGGAGCTGGAATGGGTGAACAGATTCTATCACGCGAATATCATGCCTTTGGAACTCAATTGCCAATCGATAGGTTTTTATCCTTCTATTACGCACACCCTGGTTTTCATCTTAACAATGTCTTCATTATGTTATCAATCAGTTTATTTATGATGGTCTTGGTCAATCTTGGAGCATTGAAACACGAATCAATTATTTGCAAATACAGTCCCAACAATCCAATAACTGACATAGAAGAGCCTTTGGGTTGCTACAATTTGCAGCCAGTTCTAAATTGGGTCACCCGCTTTATTTTATCTATATTTATCTGCTTCTTCATATCGTTTGTGCCATTAATTATTCAAGAGGTGCTAGAAAAAGGGGTTATAAAGGCATTATTCCGGATGACTTATCATTTTCTTTCAATGTCACCTATATTTGAAGTATTTGTATGCCAAGTTTATGCCAAGTCACTAAGAGATAACTTATTGTTTGGTGGCGCTACATATATTGCAACAGGACGTGGGTTTGCGACAAAGAGATTGCCCTTCTCTTATTTGTATTCGCAATATGTGACTACTTCAATTTACAAGGGTTCCAATATTTTTCTAATTGTTGTGTTTGCCTCAATGACAATGTGGCAGCCAGCACTATTATGGTTTTGGATTACAATAATTTCTTTGTGCTTGGCACCCTTCATATTCAATCCCCATCAGTTTGACTTTGAAGAATTCTTGTTAGACTACCGCGAGTTTATTCGATGGTTATCAAGAGGTAATAGCAAGGGAAAGAAAGAATCTTGGATACAAAGCATAAGAGATAACAGATCTCGATTTACCGGTGTCAAGAAGCGTTGGATAGAGACTCCAAAGATTCATAAAACTATAAAGAAGCCTGCCTGGAGATGCACAGCAATTTCGGAAGTGTTGATAAACGCATTAATTTCAGGCATTCTTTTGCTTCCATACTTGTTCATTAACTCACAAAATGGGGTCCGGAATTATTCACTTGTGAACCCTTTGTTAAGGATAGGTATTGTTACGCTTATTCCATTTTTCATTAACATGGTTATTCTACTGTTATCGTTTGTGATAACTATCGTGTTATCACCTATCAGCTATTATTGCCGAAGAATTTCTGGATATATTGCAGCAATCTTCCATGCATTGGCAGTTATACTAAGTATAATCAATTTGGAAGTGTTTTTAGTAATGGAAGGATGGAATTATTCCAGAACTCTCTGTGGAATTATTTTCATAATTAGTGCACAAAGTACGCTTACAAGATTCGTCATGATCTGCTGCTTATCAAGAGAATTACGTGAGGATTCTTCAAATATTGCCTGGTGGTCAGGAAAATGGATAGGAAGCAAATTGGGATGGCTTGCTTTAACCCAACCATTGCGTGAATTTATCGTTAAAATATTTGAATTTAATATCTTCACGGGTGATTTTCTTTTAGGCCATTTACTTCTATTCTGTCTCAGTTTGGGAATGCTTGTGCCTTACATAGACAAATGGCATTCATTTATGTTATTTTGGTTAAAGCCACTGAAGGCATTCCGCAATCCAATTTATTCCAAAAAGCGAAAGAGGAGAAACAGAACAAGGATATTCAAATACTTGCTCTTATACATTGCAGTTTTACTTATGATGACAGGGTTAATTTTTGGCCCTATGTTTGTTCAGCCCTATGTTCCTAATTTCAAAAGCCATTTGCCACCAATTGGAGCACAACTTTTCCAGCCAAACAACCAATTAAATGACGACACAGGCGATGCCAAAGCACCACTGTGGATACCAAGAGGAAAACCAGAGCCGGTGCCAATGAGCACTGTCTACTAAAAATTGATTCCAAGTTTTTTCGCAGGGTCGCAACTCAAATCTGCCACATCACTTATCTGGAGATCTTCACGTGACTGTTTGTTTGTTTACCAAATCACTGGAAACACATCTTCACTGAAACATCTAATACAAGCTTCCTTTACACATAAATTACGTGCTTTCTTAAAGTATATCTTTATATGAATATATGATACCCACAAGCAGGAAACCCACACTAAAAAAGAAGGCCTCGACCCCGTCGCCAGGGTTTATAAATTTGCCAGAGAACAACATAAACAAACCAGATCTCTTAAAGCGGTTTCAAGAACAGGACGAAGATGAGATTTTTGGCACAATTGAAGGGGGGATAAATTTTGATGACGATTTCAGGACATTACGACTTGGAGAAGTGGAAACATTAAAGATGGATCAAAAGAATATCAAGCAAGATGCTGAAAATGAATTTGATGATCAGTTTGTAGCTGATTTCGAAAATTTCGAACAAAACCTAATGGGGAACAAGCCCAGAGTACACTTGGAGCTTTCTCCTATGGACTCAATATCAACTTCATCCCCCAAACTGTCCATATTAACTCCAGGGAAAAGATTAACCAAGGAAAACAACAGCATAAATCGCATAACACGGCAAACATTAAGTGAATACAGCGAAGGAGATGAAACTGACGTGACTTCACAATTGAACGAAGACGACTTTGATGACATTGACAATATTTTTGGAGCGGAAGAAAGTGGAATATATGGCAAGATCAACCAGAAACTCATAGAAAAGCAAAGAGCCCTTCAACGTGACGCTGAGATAGAAGAGAAAGAAATGGAGAGAAAGTATTCCAAGTATCAGAAAACGCATCACCAAAACCAAGAGAGCACGTTGAAACTTCGAGATTTTAATCGCTATAATAAAAATGGTCCTGGCAATCGAAATATGAGCATGTTGGATCAGATTGAAAATGACAGAACGATAAATTACGAGTATACGAGGGACGATTATGAACATTTTGAAGACGGATTTGATAGTAACTTTGAAACAAAGCTTCATAGCAAAAGGTTTGGTATAAATGGAAATAGAACCGTGAAAAGTAAAAGTTCCATGCCTAACCTCGGCAGAAGTCATCTTTCCAAGATTAAAAAGTTCAAGTCCGTGATGGATATCAATAGTATAAGAGAAGATTTTGATCAATTTGATGAATTGAATGATCTTATAGAAGAGGAGGAAGAAGAAGCTGTTGCAGTTCAAGACTTTAATTACAACAACAATGTTATAAGGAAACTTGATCGTATACCGTCGTTCTACAACCAGAAAAGTTCCGATCCAGGTAAAAAGCAGATTTTGCTTAACCGTTACAAAGAGCAGAACAAGTCTCGAAACAATGTGAAACTCGGTGACCACTCAAAACCTAAGATAGGGTTGGTAAAATACTTGAACAACAACTCGATTATTCCAAATCCCGTGATACCCACTTCTAATAGTGTGATGAGGTATAATGGAGCTGTTAAGAGATGGGAAGGTAATGAAGCTGACCTCATGAGATTTGAACAACTGCATAAACCGTCATTGATTACTCTCAATGATTTGAAGAAAGAAGAAACACCAAGTGCTCTAAAACTTGTAAAGGATCCTGAAACTGATGGAAGGAATCACAATATGGTTTATGACAGTGAGAAGCTTTGCTGGATCAATCTAAACGATGATTCGGAGTCTGTTTTTGATGAAATACCCGATTTGGATGATGGTGCAAAGATTAGCCAGACATATAAATTATCATCACCACCATCTTTCCAACCACCTGGTGTGATTGGCAGCTTTAATTCATCACCAAACAATGTGGATTCGAATGGGCTACAGTCACCGATAACCAGAAGAGGATTGAGCCAGTTCACCCAGAGAACAGTATCGAGCAATACAATTGGTAGCGATGACGAGGGTGCAGAAGTATTTAATATTTCGTCCAAATTGATTGAACGCTTTCTTAAAGAAGAAGAAAAGGTCACTAGGAAGACGGCCCATTGGTTTACGGTCAATGAAACTTACAATTACAGCAACATCAAGATTCCTAGTCACGACTTCTTTTGGGAGATTCGTAAGATGGTGATGGACAAAGATAGTTAGAAATAAAATCATATTTAGCTTCTCAATCAGAAATGGAAACACTAAGTTGGATATATAAAAGTTTTGTCTTCTAAATCGGTCAAGTCGAGAGCTTCGATGTTGACTTCAATTTTTTTACCCTCATTATCATGAACGTATCCGCTCTTTACCTGGTTGTCAAGATCGGCCAATCTTTGCTTGTTTCTTCTTGATAAGATGTACCCTGCAATTCCAATAAGGGCAGGAGCCGCTGTGAAACTCAATACAATCTGAACAATCCAAGCAGGAATATACTTTGGTTGATCTTTACTTTGCCATAACTGCGGCGAGATAATATTGGCAATAGAATAAGCAGCCATAACCTGAGCATTTCTAACCAATCTCTTGGTGTAAGAAGCACCAGCGGTAGTCTGGGCAAAACCAAATGCACAAATCCAACCAACACCAAAGGAATTTGCAGCCAAAGTAATCGCAGCCAAGACACCAACAGAGTTCAGTAAAGGAAGTGAAACTGCAACAATTGAGCCCACCAAAGCAGGAACTGTGGTCCAAATGATGGTAAAGCAAGTGGTTTTAGGAAAGTATACCAACCAAAGACAAGCAACCAACGCCCAAATCACCGAGAAACCGGAGCCCGCAACAGACACTAAAGTCGAGTTCAAATTAGATAACCCACCCATTTCTTCATACAAGATATTTTGCTGATATTGTAAGTTATTAGCCAACTGTTGAAGCAAGAAAAAGCCCATAATAAGGTAAGAGATGGGGTCCTTAAAAGCTTCAACGGCATGATGCCTCTTAAAATGTTTTTGTTCAATAGTGGAGTGAGAAGTTGACTGAACCTTTCTGATTGTCCAGACCTTTTCTGGGATGCTCAAGAATTTGGCTTCCAACGGATTGTCTGGATAAAGAAACCAAACCACGATGGATAACAAGAGAGTGAGACCACCAATAATAATGTTCAATACCCTCCAGTCACCAATTGAAGCTTTTGCGTATATCGTTCCGTAACTAATAAACCCGATAGGGATAGGTGACGCCATACAAGATGCATAAAAGACAGGTTGGGTAGCTTCCCTGATATGCTGACTCAAGAACATCCCGTTAGTGGTTAAAAGAATTGGAATTGCCGCTGCTTCAAAGAATCCCAAGAAGAACCTTAATACGATCACTCCAGCATAGTTGTAAGCAGCACAGTGGAGAAAGATCGTTACCGACCAGAAGAAAGTTATACCAAATATTACTTTTGAAAGAGGGAAGCTTTGGATTAGATAAACACCAGGAATCTGTCCGACGATGAAACCAACGTAAAACACCGTATTGACATTATTGTATTTATTCTGGTCTAAACCAGTGGCTTCCCAGAACCCTGTGATCGAACTGTATCCGAGAGTAGCTTTATCCATGTACATAATCAAGTTGATAAGAAAAGTGAGACCCAAGACTCGGATCAATAACTTCCTTGACAAGGCTTTATCTTGTTCGGGGGTAATTTCTGGTATATCCTCACCATGTTCTTGCATAAAGCTGACTGCAATATCGGCATATTTTGTAGATTGCTTTACATACGATTCACGGGAACTGATATCATGTACCTCGATGTTATTTTCCTTCTCAGACATGGCTGCACCGAGACCAATTCGGATGGGAATAGCCGTCAATTTATCTTATCGGACTTAGGTGTGAAGGTGCATGGAGATGAATATTCACGTGTTGAACGGTGATGACATCTAATAGATCGCTAAAGACCGAAATTGAATTAAAAATAATGATAACTGGCTGCGAATTGAGCAACAAAAATTTTTTTTGAGAGAAGTGATAATGGTGGGATTCTGTGATCTAAAACCAGAGACGTTTATTTGTTAGCAAATAATTAAAAGGGAGCTCAAATAGCCAACCAAATGGTACAGAGATATCAAGATCCTTATTAAATTATTATTTTTACTGTGGATACTTGAGAGAATATTGGATGAATTTCGTTTTCTATTTCTTTTTCATTTCCGTGGCGATTACGACTAAAACAACAATGAATGAGGCTTATTGAGACACTTCCAGCGAATCAGAAAGCAATAAAAAATTTGGTTGACAGCTGCATTTGGCAGAATGAATTTACGAAGCTTTCATTTACGAGTGCCATTGACGCCACAGCTTTCGGCTGGCGGAAACCGTATTCCAAAAAGAGAACAAGAATGCGCACTGGATGAAAAGTGAAGAAGTGTGCTGTTTTCTGTTTTCTGTTTTATCCGACGAGTCGTGACTGTATATAGATAAATTTGTGTATCTTTTTCTTTTTTTTTTTTTTGAATCTGGTTCGAGCGTGTGCACCACAATACAACAACCAAGCGTAAGCGAAAGGGGTCCATTTTAAAGTGAAACAGGTACAGAAGCCTGGGGATTTCCTAATCCAGTAATTTGGTTCCAGGACTGCATTATGTTACAGACACTATTGACTTGTTGTGTTGCCAAGGCATGGAAAACGATCCTAACCACGCACACGCACACACGTAAGAAATGCGTCTAGTGTTATTTGTTTTTCGTCTTGGAACGGTTTTGTTTTTTTTTCTCACAGCCTCACAGGCAATCTGGAACCAACCAGACGCTCTTAACACATCGTCCATTTTTCTTGACTGTCTCGGCCTTATATATATCAAGACACCCAAATTCTTTCTTTCTTTCTTTCTTTCTTTGTAAAAAAAGACTTGACTTGATTCATAGAAAAAAATGTTCACTAATGTTTATATAAGGTTTTTTATTTAAATGAGAGAGAATGTGTGTTTAATATCTAGAACACAAAAATTAAACAACAACCAAACCCAAACCAAAGATAAAGGTGGAGGCAATCATCAATGCCTTGGCAAAGCCATCAACAGCAGCTTGTGGAGCAGCAGCACCCTTCTTGGAAGAAGAAGAGGACGAGGAACTGCCCTTAGAAGAAGAAGATCCACCCTTGGCAGAGCTACCAGAACCAGAGCCAGTTGGAGCAGAAGTACCAGAACCACCTTGGACAGTACCTGACACAGTTCCCAAACCAGATGGACCAGCAGACTTCAAGATGGCAGAACAAGAAGAAGCAGTGGTGGCAGATTGGACGGAAGCAGAGCCAGAGAAGTCACAGGCGTTGGAGTTCTTGTTTTGTGCGAGGTAGTACAAGTTAAGAACGTAGTTCAATCTGTCCTTATCGGAACATGGAGAGAAAGCACCATAGATACCGGTGGTACCGTTAGCACCAATACCACCACAGTCGATGTAACCACAGACAACGGAGAACAAGTCGGCGTAGTTGTCGGCGTCAACCTTGCTGTTGACAACACAGTTGAGAGAAGCAGCCATACAGCTACAAACATTTTCATCTGGAGTTGGTGGCAAGTCGGTGGAAGCTTCCCAGTTGCTGGTGGAAGTTGGACAAGAAGTCACAGTAGCAGAAGCGTTGGCAGAGTTGACAGTGGCCAAGGATGGAGAAACAGAAGCCAATTGGGACTTGAGGTTGTTGAAGTCATCCAAAGTTTGGACGTTCTTGCTGGCATCGATGGAAACCAAACCATAGTCGTTTTCTTCTTGGAAGTACATGTAAACGATACCACCAGACCATTCATCAGTCATTTGGGACGAGTAAATGGTGCCGACTTCTTGGAACTTTCTTGGGGTGACCTTGTTACAGCCGTATTCAGAGAAGAAAATTGGAATACCCAAGTTCTTGTATTGCTGGGAGATGGTGGAGTAACCAGATTGGGTGTAAGTGGAGGTACCACACCATTCGTACATGTTGATACCGAAAAAGTCTGCTCTGTCTTCATCGGAACCACAGGCAAAGTAAGCAGCAAGAGAGTCTCTGATTTCAGTGTCATCGTTGGCAGAGTAACCGACTGGGATGTTTCTGTAGTTGGAGGACTTGATGTATGCTTTGGTGTCTCTGACGGCGGCCTTGACGAAGGCGGAAGCGTCGGTGTTGGAGACTTCATTGGTGACTTCGTTACCGGCAAAGAAACCCAAGACGTTGGAGTAACCTTGCAAGAGATCAACCACCGAAGTATATCTCTTGAGTAAGTCGACGGTCCATTCAGGAGTGTTTCTGTTGATAGATTGGTCAGGTTGGGACAAGTCAGCGATGACGTAAATGCCGGCTTCAGCCAACAAGTTCATACACACAGAGTGGTCCAACGAGGTGTTGAGGGCGTAGACTCTGATAACGTTGGTTCCCAACTGTTGCAAGTAAGGAACGTCTCTCTTACAAGCGTCGGCGTCAGCCAACGGATCGGAGAACGCACCGGTGGAGTTGACACTGTCTTGCTGGTAGGCAACACCTCTGAAGAGGAACTGGGAGCCGTTGTTTGAGTAGAAGAATTTGTTGCCGACGATTTCGATGGCGGGTAAAGACACCGACGATGAAGATGACGACGAAGAGGCCGTGGCCTTGGCGGAGGCAGAGCCGGAAGAGGCGGCAAAGGCACTAGAAGCCAAAGCGATGGACGTAAGCAACGACTTGAACAACATTAGTGAGAACAGGAGTTGATACCGGGCTATGAAAGATTAGGAAGGGAACGTCCAGTTTATATAATTAGCAGAGGAAAAATAAGCCTTGTTGAAGAATTTTGGTGGTGAAAATGGCCCAAACGGGAAGAAATATAAATAGATTGATTTGACCAGGCAATAAATAAAAAAAAATGTGACAGGAGGCGCACGGATCGGAACGAAAATGTGAAGAGAAAGGAAAGAAGAGTGAAATTGAGAGAGAATCAGACTGCAGCAACTACAGCAGACAGACAGAGAATTTTTATTTGGAAAATTGAAATTACTGTTAAGTTTATGTGTATTGATAATTAGTGTAGATATTTGGAACCTGGGTTAACCGCGTGTACATTCTGTGCTAGTATTTCGACAAAAAGATGAATAGGCTTTTTTCTTATTTGTATTGTCCGTCCTATTAGTAGGCGGATTTTTCTCCTTTCGTCTCGGTGTCTGCGCGCGTATTGCGTGAGCGCGCGCGCTACCTAAAAATTACGAAGGAGTAGCCGACAGTGGCGAGACTGCGAAACAAACGGTCGATCTCGTTTTAGCACAATCCCACACGACGGCTTTTGTTTGATCCCGGAACAAAGCCACCATCGTGCGTCTCTTTTCTCTCTTTTCTTTTTCTCTCTTTTTTTCCATTTTCTTCCCATTGAAGACCTCTCGTTCTTTTTCTCCGGCCTGATTCCCAGGACCAGTTTTTTCCCCACTCAGAAGCACCGTTTTTCTTTTTTTTGGCCTGGTCTTTTTTTTCTTGCTCGTCGGCCGACGGTTTCTGGTCTCCGCCCCCCTCAACCTCCCCAGCCGCTCTCACTGACTGACACTCTTTTTTTCGCCTTCACCAACTCGTTCGATCTTTCTGTTCTCTTTCTTCTTCTTCTTCTTTCACATTGTATTCTTCATTATAATCATGGCTGAAGAAGAATCTCCTTTCGACGTGTACATCCGTTTCAACGATGACATGGAAAAAGATTACTGTTTCCAGATCCAAGGAGACCAGACGTTCCGCAGCTTGTTCAAGATCTTTGAAGCATTGCCAATCGCCTTGAGACCAAACTTGTTCCACAAATCAATGCCAATCGGCTTCAAAATCTCCACCTCCCCAGGTTACTTGACTGAGGATGGCTACATTCTCTTTGACTATGAAACCTCTAAGTTTACTCGTCCTGTCCGCAACCTCGACGATAAAATCAAGGACCACGTCTGGCCGGGCCAGCTTATCTTGCCAGTATGGGAAACCAACGACTTTGGCTTCTACATGTTTGTCACAACCTTGTTGGTGTGGCTCTACACCGATTTGCCCGATGCAATCTCGCCTACTCCTGGTATTTGCTTGACCAACCAAGCGTCAAAGTTTTTCAGTGCGGTTGCGCTTTACTTTAATCAACCAGGCTTGAGCAAGGCGTTAATTGACGATATCAACGAACCCGTCAGTCTCACTGCCCAAGCCATTTTCTTCATTTTCCACATTGTAAAATGTTTGGCCTTGTTTATGGTAATCCATTCCGGTTTGTTCAACCCAATCAAGTTGTTCAGAATTGGATCAAAGAATATCAAGTTAAACATCTCCGTGGAAGAATTGGTCGAATTGGGCTGGACTGGTTCTAGGAAGGCCACTCCAGATGACTACAAGGAATACTACCGTGACTACAAGATCAAAGAACACGGAGGAATGGTTCCTGCTCACCAAGCAGGACTTTTTGCAACCTTGAGAAACTTGGGCTGTTACTTGGGTAAGGGTGAAGGTTACAACACGCCATTGGACTCTAAGACGACATTGGACGACATTCTCAAGACGTCGAAGGTCACGTTGAGTGAAGATTTCGTTGGCGAATGGGGCAAATCGTTTATTGACTTTATGTCTGATCAGGACGACTCGGTTGCCGTGGAATTCACCAAGCAGTACAGACGTTACGGCTTGTTGCACGGTAGCGAAGCCTTGAGAAAAATCGCGGCCGAGAGAAAAAAGGCTGGCGACTCGAAGTTGTAGCGACAAATGTATATATAGTCAAGATACAGAAGAAAAAAAAAAACAAAGACTTCCCTCAAAAACAAAGTGTAAATCGACTACTATCACAATTCGAGATTTTTGATGGCAACGTACGTTCACGGTAATCTCCAGCAGTGTATAGTGCAGTGTTTGGCACAGACACCGCTAATATACGTCAATAATACGCTGCCAAACGTTCTTCTACAGTGTGTTGATCCTGGCGACGAGATGCGGCTCCAAAGTATCGACTACCGGGCGTGTGCCAGTGTGGGTGAGATTGTGGATGTGGCTAGCGAGAACCGCACCACTGCTGTGGCGGTGGAAAATATCCTGGTGGTGCTCACAGCGCAGCGCGACTACGCCGCCACTAATCGCGACCTCGTGCGGTTAATGCGCCTTCCCAACGTTACCGTTTTCGATGGCGGGGCAGCCAACGACTTTATCGCAAATTTGGCAGCGGGGTGTCGTCAGGCGGGGTCGCTTATGCTGGTCCAGGTGGGGAAACCCACCAAAAAAATACCTATGCGTCAAACAGATCGAGAATCCAAGACATAAACGTAACACTGAGACAGGTGCTCAGTCACACCACAAACAGGTCACCCATAAGTAGAATATATATCTGTATGCACCAATAGAATTCTTCCAATGACCATAGGTTATGTGGGACAACATTTTTTTTTGTTTAGTTCAATCTAGTTCTTTGCTTTTAGGGCCAGCCGGATCCTGCCTGTTTGGGAAAATTACCCCATGAAGTGAGAAAGCGGAGAAATAACGATCCCGCACTAATAAACGTTCGTAAATCAACATCTTCAAGCCCCACCAAAATCTCTCATACACAAACTCCTATTTCTTTATTCTCCTACTTATTCTTCTTACACACTCTCTTTTTTTTTGTTTGTTATATCTATACCAATCATTACCATGGAGCTGCCATTACTTTCTCCCACAGAATCCTGTGTTACGGTCTACAACAATACCGCTGCATACAACCAAAACCTCCTTAATAACTATATCCACTCGCGCTTTAACGCCAATAATTCTTATATCCTCACAGTTCTACACAATGAAACGTCGTTGGATATTAACCTAGCCCTTGTTCTACACCTCATCAACTCGTTTTCTACACAGAAACTTAGTCTCGAAGAAATCTCCATCAACCATATCATTCTTTACATCTATTACTACCAGCATCAACTTCTTGCTCCTCGCAAAGATCTATACATCAACCAGATATGCTTGCTCCATTCCGGCAAATCTTTCAAAATAGCGCCGCCAAAACAGCTACATATTGCGACCAAAGATGCTCTGGACCACTTTGTGGTCGATATCTACACCCAGAGCCGCATATTCCACCTTATCACCCAGGAATCTAATATCTCAATCTACAAATACTTCAACCTCGAAAACTACTTGAACAATACCCCTCCGAGATCTGTGGGCTACTTTGCCAAGATACTTGCGTCGAGAACCAAGGAAATTGTTTCTGACAGAACCGCCGCATCTGCATCCACAACAACATCCATCGAAAAGCACCAAAATCTGAGACGATCTTCGCTAAAGAGACTCTTATTTAGTTGAATATCAC